>CAAKHF010011034.1:5458-17604 GCA_901007745.1 Hippocampus kuda
TTTTTTTTGCCACGGAACCACACATGCATATTTTTGTAAACATCAAAGCCATCAGTATCATGAGCTGTTTGTTTACAAATTGAAAAAAAAATCAACCACTTGGGTCTCAGTGACGAATGACAAGACAGTGAAATGAAATGGAAAAAAAGACTCCCTCCTTTTTTTGGACAAAACTATTGGCAAAAAAAAAGGATCCTGCCGCGCGGGGTCGTACGCTATCACCGCCAGCGCTCGGCAGGCCCGAAAATGCATTTTTAATATGGACCAACGCGGGTGGAAAAAATGAGCGCCGCTCTTCGTGTGACTCACGCGTTGAACGAGTTGCATATGGTACGAGCCAGAGTCGCGACAGGGCAGGTGTGACTGATCCCCGCCGGCATTTCATCTTCTTCAAGACACGCCACCACCGCCTCGTCTAATGTCTTTTCATCTTGCCATCCGGCCCCTCGCGTCGGCCTCGTTCTCCCGTTCCCGAGACTCCTCCATCCTTGAAATTGAAGACTGGAAGCGAACTTATCACCTCTCATTAGCATCATCCGCCGTCTCGCACGGCGTTAACCTTTTCACTTAGCGGCGCTCACGCCGAGGCGGAGGCTCTCTTTCACGTGAATTATGACTCATAATATTTCAGCACACTGATCCCTGACATCCAATTTGATCCCGCGAAGAAGGAAACCGCCCGTGTGGCGTCTGCGTCCGACCTTGCTGGACCTAATTTGACGAACGTGCATTTCCATTTGGAGTCTGACCAGCTGCTTGACTCGTCAACAGGAGTCAGCGAGGTTGTCAGACGTCACGCGACTGACTTTCCGGCTGCGACATTTGCTAAACAAGCCGTGTTATTCGTGCGCAGTCAACTTCAGTTTGTCGGATTCTTTTTCGCCTCTCGTTTATTTACTCTTCGTTGTTTCTTTCTGGGGAAGAAAACACAACTTTCAAAGGCACGGCTAGCTGTCAAATTGTCTTTTGCCAAGATGTTTTTCGCAAGCAGTTACTTTTTGATTCGTTGTGCCAATTGCTCATTTGTCTGTGATCACGAAGCGCTTTCATCGTCAGGAAAACACTGCTCACATACTTCGATGATAAGATGCTTAAAATGTGTTTTCTTAATTTTATACACCCTCTGAAAAAGGGTGAATATTGACAACAGAGGGCACATGATAGCAGTGAAGTGTTTTTTTTTTCGATTTGACAAGGATATGTCCTGACTAAATGAAGCTCCTCCCCTCACTTCAACATAATTCCTAAGAACAAAATACGACAGCAGCTTGGATCTTGATATAACTGTAGGGGGAGCCCTGGAGCAAGAAGCCAATTTTTCCTTTGCGCTGCCTTAAAACAACGAATTCAATAAACACTTTGGCGCGGTTGTTTCACAACGTGTTCCAGGAAGTAAAATATCCATCGGAAAACGTTCCAAGCAGATAGCACTGATTATTCTTTTTGATTGTTGAGTAAATGTTTCCGCCACCGCTCTTCTTTCACACCTTTAAGCTTTAGTCTTTGCCGATTTGGGCGGCTTAATCCACCGTCCCTTTTTTTTTTTTTTTGCCTGGCAGGTGTTTTGCCCAGCTTGACACACCAGGAAGCAAATCTCAGGCCATGTTTCACTTAAGTGCTTTGATGAATCATTACAGGCATTGAATGAGTAATTACATCCCCCCCCCACCCCCTTCATCTTCATTTCAACGCACAGCAAGACCTACAGAGACGTGTTTTTGCGTGCCTTTTTTTTCTATTTCCATGGCAACGCCTTTCTGGTTATGTATTAAAATTTGGATCTTTTCTGTGAACGCTGGGAATCCACACGCATTGTTTTTCAGTTTTATCTAAACTCTTCAGAATGAATAAATTACGAAATGAGAGGCATCTCGCGGGGGGCACAGAAACAAGAGTTTTCTGGGGGTGAAATCCAGGTGAACGTGCAAACAGGGACAGGGGCAAAAATTGGATTCAAGCGCCCGGGTGCCAATGTGGAGTCTGCTTTGAATGTTTTTTTATTATGCAAGATCGGCTCGAATGTGGACGTTGGCAGGGCCGTCAACTTGAGGGCCAGACAACCCCTGAAAAAAAACAAAAACAGAAATCATAAGCAGGCCACAAAAACAACTGCAGTGTGATGCACTGCTGCATGCTGTAGCTGTACAGTATTTTCTATTGACAATTTAAATCAAACTAGTTGCTAGCACTAAAATAAACATTCTCAAGTAAACAAAACAATTTAAAAAAAGAACTACAAAATTTGAAAACATGCAGTTGTCCCTCGCTCGCTTTCACTTTTTGTCGACTTCCTGCATCAAAGATTTAAAAAATGTTTTTGTTTGTCTTTATCATACTTGTCTCACTGATTATTTGTAATTTTTGTGGATATTTTTCCACCGGGACTTTTACAGGAGAGAAATTAGCACTAGCCAGGAGGACTGAGTGCATAAAAGACAGCTATATATGGCTATTAATTACAACACGTTATATTGAGCAAGCATTTGTAGCTCAACGATTATTGATGATCAGAAATAAAAAGTGATGCAGTTGCTCATCAATTAGTTGTCAAATAATTGATTAATTGTTGCAGCTCTTTTGTTTTTGTTTTTTTATGGCTCAGCTGTGTTTTGAATTTGGATTTTCACCTATTGCTCTTATTCAATGACAAATTCATCTTCACATAGGCAGCAGCCATAAATAGTAGCAACAGTCAGGAAAGGTCCTCAAAGTTGCCGTCCCCAAAACAAAATTGACTTTGTTTTTTTTCACCCTTCCCTTCTGCCCTTGCAAAGGTGATTTCATTTTGCCGTGCACAACACAGGTGACATCTCTTGACTTAACCTTGAGGGGCAGACGTTCCGTGTGTGTGTTTTGTTCTCCAAACAGATGCTTCCTTCCAATGACACTCCCTTTGTGCTTTGCCCCGCAGTGGTCAAAAACTTTCATTTGGTGACAAGGATGTCACATTTCACAGCAGCGCTATTCCTTCTTTTCACAGACATTTCATGTACTTTCAAACCCTAAGCATAGTTGGAACCCTAATTTGAAACCCCAATCCCAGTTAAAATTCCTACTTTGAAAGGTTAACCCTAAATTAAGAACCTACCCCGAAAGTTTAGTTCAAATACCTAAACCAAGTTTAAAACCCTAATTTGAAAACCTAACTATTTTAAAGCCCTATTCGTAATCCCCACCTCTAGTTCAAAACCCAACTTTGAAACCCTTGCCCGAGTTTGAAACCCGTAGTTAGACAGCCGAGCCCAGTTGTTTTCAAACCCTCATTTGAAACCCTAATATGAGTTCATTTGTGCCGATATGTTTCTTTATTCCACTCTTTACAAAAACAAAATGTCAATAATCTGATCTAAACAAATATGGATGACAGCACATCACATTTTAATTTGTATCGTCATTTCATCTATTGGCGGGAGGCCATCATAAATACCCAGAAGGTATGATTCAACCTCGAGGTTCAAAAGTTGCCTGAAAACAATTCATCACGTGAAAATAATACGTTTGGGTCTCTCATTTCTTGACATTGTGAAACAAGAATTATATTTAAATAGGCTATTAAATATTGATAACGCTTAAAGGTCCGTCTGAGTCATCCATCTATGACGTGACATTTGGCTCACGGCTTGGCAGGCGTCACAGTCGCACTCGGCAATTTTCGATTCAACTCGGCTCCTCCCGGCGGTAAACAAACCCGCGTGCTGTAATAGGAGGACGGACTTGGTTCGCTTCCAGTCACCGCCGGCCCCACTAAAAAGCCTCCGCGATGTACATTCCAGCTCTTTGTTCGCACACACAGTGAGGCAGGCAAAGAGCCGAGCTCGGTGATCGATTGCTTCGGTCTCGGGATGGAAACCATGGCGGAACTGGAGGATAATATTACCATTCCTGGGTTCAACACTCTCCTTCAAATGGACCCGTACCTTAAACCCTACGCGAAGGACTTCAAGCGGAGGTAAATGCTTCCCGAATGGCGTTTTGGGAAAAAAAAAAAAAAAAGAAACACAGAAAAGAAAAACAGCGCCGAATGTCATGCGCTGAGGTCAATGCTTTAACATGTGTACCTTTGGACCCCCTAACCACACAACTTCAAGTTTGCAACACCTTCCATTTCCCCCGTGTTTACGTGTGACCTTTAAAGGTTTGAATGACATTGTGGCTCCTATTCGCCGACATCAAACCACAATATTTTGAAGATGCAGTCCTCGATTTACGTGACCAGACGCAAACACGAGAAAATTAGTCGCAAACTCGCGCTGTTCTGACAGTTGGGAGTCCTGAGCATGCGCAAACCTGTCAGTTCTAACGAATGACGTTGGCATGCGTCATCAAGGAGCGCCATCTCCGTGACCAATTCATAGTCGATGACAGTGCAAGTCATAATTCAAGTAACCTATATTTGTAGAGCTCTCTAAAGCACAAGCACATCTAAAACAAAGTGCTGTAGATTAGTAAAATTCAACATAACATATATCAGGGCCCACCATTAAACTTTTTGGGGGGAGGGTTCCATGTTGTGGTGGACCGGCCATATAATACAATAAATGTCATGATTATTTCATATTTAATGTCTTTAAACTGTATTATTGAAGCCTTTAAGGAAACATTACTTCAAACCAAATGTAGTCATCTCCATATTCCATAATACTTTGCATACTGGTGAGTTCCTGCCAAGTGTACTGTATTACACAAAAACAGCTCTAAAAGAAATTGTCAGGTCTCGTAGTTTAAGTCTCAGTCAACGTCTCATGAATACTAAATTGGAATCAAGTCCAACGTCCTAAAATTGGCAACTTTTGTGCTGAATCAAAATAATACACTGATCAAAAAATGTTCAAATTTTCTGATGCCTATAACAGACCAAAGCAGTCACTAAACTTGAGTCAGATTATGTTTGTGCATTTTCCACACTGTCAATTTGTAGTCCTCTTTCTGGCAGAAGGAGTGGAAATTATCAATCCGATTCATTGATTAATCAGGGGAAAAATATTCGGCAAATTGGAGAATTGGGAATTTCTCCATTGCGAGACTAATAAAGGATTTCTTATCTTAATCTTAAATTCATCGGTTATTAAAATAATTGTTAGTTGCATCCCTACTCTAGATATTTAATTAATGGGTAGTTAATTCCCTAGCATTGTCTTTTTAAGCCAGTGTGGTGGGGCACCTTTTTAAGCATTGGGTACTGTGTGGGCCATATGACATCTTGAAAAAAAATCTCATCAATTTGTGTATTCCTATCAATCAATGTGAGTTAAGTACGCCTTCGAGTTTTGTCACAGTGCCTCCGTTGCTCCGAAATGTTCTTCAAATTGCCGCGTGTTGGCCCAAAATGCAACAATTGTCATTCTCTTGTGCTAATGTGCTGTAAGATGACTCCGTTCAGCTCCCGTGCGCATTGTAATTGCGATACCATTATGTCTGCCTTTATACATGCATTAAAAGGTCCACACGAATGCGCGCTGGTTAGCCGCCCCACTCAAGCAGTGTGCATTTAAAGCAAATGACCATTCAGTAGAGCCGACAATGTTTTTTATGCACGGCAGACTGAATGAGTTGCTTGGATGTGGGCTCGTATTTGTGCAACGTGACAACTGACGGTGCAGTCGTTTAAACTTGTTGACTTGCTGCAATACCTTGGAGAGTGGGGGCGGGGGGGAGGGATACTAAGTGATGCTTCTGTTTATGATGCCATGGTCATTTAATAATGCTTCTTTGAGAATGACTGCACTCTACCTTCATTACTGGGCCGAAGTAGGCTCAATACAGAATTGCCCGATGCCATCGTTAATTGAATGGATGTATCTTGCCTGAAATAGAAGCAGAATAACTGAGGAAAAAAATATGTGTCCACGGTCGTACAGAAGCAAACCAGGGTTCCACTTTTTAACATTAGCCTTTAAAAAAAAAACCAGCCAGTCTGGAGACACGTGTACAGTATCACTTTCATATCTTTCAATGAATTTCATTTGCGGGTCATTAGCTGTTCGTTGTCACATTTTCCCCCTTTCCTATCACCGGTACGACAAAACCGGTACAACAAAACATAAACGTTTTGGTGGTGTATCTGGCAGCGCCACCTCAAACACAATCACGTTTTTGTCACGGTTTTCGCTTCAAATGAGTGTTAGTCACTTGCGTTCTGCCACTAGGAAGAACGCTGGCTGTTGTTTGCAAAGATTATAAAAAGCTTCTCATGACATTTGGCTCCTATGTAGCCACCCCTACCTGCTGGGCGTTCAATTAAAATCACAATGTGATTGACTTAGATGTCTCCAGTAATAAGCAATTGCTCGCATGGAGCAGGATCTGCGCTCAGGGCTCACATTGTTATTTTTATTTTTTGAATATCCGTGTTCATGAGGGTGCGCTTTGGCAATGTGGCAGGTTAGGGACCACCCACTTTGTAGTTTCAGCACCGCGTGGCGGACTCCAACCTTGCGTTGGAGAAGTGTCAGTTCCATCATACGCCCAGCTTGGGATTGCCAGGCTTCACCGAATCCGAGACGTGTGAGTCAAACACCAACCCCTGCTGGTGGAGCTCAAATAATTGTTCCCTCCCGCAAAGAGTTGGATTGATCGCTCTGCTGCATAGTTTTTTTTTTGTTTTCCTCCTTTGGGCTCACCCTACAGTTAGACCAATATTGGATATCTCAGCATGAGTCAAAAATGTATCGGGGTTGGCAAATTGACATTTTTCCTCAAAGTGTTCACCAAGCGACAACTTGTTTATCGAGCGGGTTGAACAGATTTGGATTATTGTAAATTTCCCCAGCTATGAAGGCATCGTTCCAAGTTTCCTACTAAATTCTATTTATGATTTCCCGATGTGGTCATTGGCGGAGCGGTCGGGTCCAGCAAAATCTTCTCTGCTGGCCTAAACGCTATCAAAAAACACTGACCTCCATTTCCAATCGACTTTCAAATAGTGGTTCTACAAATGGTATTAATTTATTCCAAACAGTCTATCCTCTTCTTTTTGTCGGTTCTCTTGGGTGCGCTGCTTGCAGTTCTTTCATGTGGATATGCGATTTTTTTTTTTGGGTGGAGGGGGGGGATCAGATTTCAGCTTCCAACTGCATCAGCATTGGGACTCCTTCTGAAACCAGTCAGTTTTACAGTTCGCCTCACAAGACCAGCAAGCCGGCCCACAATAACGTCAACATTTTCTAACCGGTCATTCAGAGGAAGCCAAATTCGACGAACAAAACATTTCTATAGCGATCGGCACCCATTGGGATATTTAATGATCACGAGCTTAGGTGACTATGATGATCTGTGAGAATCTGTACATTTTTTTTCTTCATGATTTTTGTCAAAATTCAAAACTCTCTGTTGCCGTATTGCATTTTTGATCAATATTTGTTGTGCTTAATAAGGCGTGTGTACACTGAATGCACGGCTGACCCACCGCCGCTTGCGGTTGTGTACAAAGGGGCCATTGGTGATTTTACCCGATAAGGCTCTCTGTCCAGCGGAGGCTCTCGACAAGCCTCCGGCCTTGTGCGGCCGGCAGTCTTAAACAGCATCACGTGGGAAATCGAATCTCCAGCTTTGGCATCACGCTGAGCCTTCTCGCCCGGCAGCACCGCGCCAAGAATCGGGCTGCTTTATCAGGAAAAAGACCTTTGCCCGCACAGACGGACCCTTCAGATCTCAGCAGCGTGTCATGGCCGAGGGCTGCGCACGTCTGTTGGACTTTGCTCCCCGCCCCCGCCAGCTTCAGCCGGCGTGAGCCTCGCCGCCCCTGGGGGCCGAAGTTCAACGGAACGCCGGCAGCCGCGTTGATGATTGCGTGAAGCGGCGTTGATGCCGCGCGCGCGTTGCAGCCCCGCCGGGCCTTGCTCTGTTGACACGCTTCATTATTTACCCGTCTGTTTGCGTGAGACGGCAGGACATCTCGCGGCTCGCGGCGGCCGTGAAGCCCTCAAATTGGAGCCAAGGAGAAAAGGCAAGCAGGATGTCTCCGGCGCTGCTTATTAACAGCGGCGAGTTCTGCACGATGCCGGTTATTCAGAGCGAGACTGACATTGACGCAGTGACTCCAGGTTCCGATTTAACATCATTATCTGCGGCTGAATCTTCTCTTCCATCAGTCAAGCTCTCTGCCGATGTCCAGCTCTCCATTTAGCCCCATTAACGCACTTCCCTTGATTGAAAGTGAGGATGTTATTTCAAGTTGACACTGCAGAAAACGCACCAACTCAAATTGAGAATGATTCACGACCTGGTTTGATCCAGAAATTGTCAAAAAAAACAGCCACAAATGTGAATCATTCTTCCCCAAAAGTAAAAACAGTTGTTCTTCTGTCTTCCGTCAATACTTTAAAACAAGTCGCGATCGCAAGAGCCAGGCTAACTGCTATGCTCAGCCACATCCACTTAACTTTTTTTTTTTTTTTTTTAACTTTCGGGATGGATGAAAGCTGTGTTGTCTCGTCAGCCAGATATTTTTAACGTTCTAGTCCGTCAATGGCAGCAGACGGGCAAGAAGAAAGCCCACTGTAAATTTGCCAATTCAGATGCCAAAAACGTGACTGGCGATCGATCATGACGCCATGCAACGTAGTCAACTCGTCAACCAGTCGACGAACCCCGTTTCTCCATTTTGTGTTTTCATCTGGTCTCTCCTTGCTGTTTTTCAGGTATGAGCTGTTCCAGAAGCAGCTTTTCCAGCTGGAAGAGGCGGAGGGCGGCTTCGACCAGTTCACGCGAAGCTACTGGACCTTCGGCGCGCAGCGGCAGCCCAACAACAGCCTCTTCTTTAAGGAATGGGCTCCCGCCGCAGAGGCCCTCTTCCTCACCGGCGATTTCAGTAAGTGAGCTCTCGGGGTGAGAACACGCAGCTCTTCCATCAGAATTCCCCGCCATAGTCTGGCAATTTCCTGCTCAAAGATGATGTGATGCTCGAAAATGACCCAAGGGAAGACGAGAGCGAAATCCCCCTGCGATACAGTGGCACCTTGACTTACGAGTTGAATTCTTCCCTGTTCCCTGCTTGTAATTCAAACGTTTCAAAGCAAACGCTCAATGTCAAATGATCTTTTCCAATTGAAATGACTGTAGATCGCATAAGTTCAAACATCCCACAAAACACTTTTTTTTCTTCACACTTTTGGGCACTAATCTTGACGACGCAAATCCCTGCACCCTGGGTGGTCATGAGAATGACTCAAGGAGAGGAGGCGCAGCGTGAGACAGGGCCGCCTCCTCCAAATCAGGCAAAAACAACAACAAAAAAAGTTTGGACTTTGTCATTTTTGATCCCTGAGCTATATTGATGAAACCGTTTCATGGAATAATTGAAATGACAATAATGAATTAATAGTTGTGTAGTCATAAATTCAGGGTACCGCACACCTCTCGCCAGAAGTCAACTTGTATAAGTTCAAGCTGATCTATGATACGAATAAATTATACATGCTACGCACTCAACAATTCTGACCTCGGCGCAATTTAGGGTTCAGCGTCTAGTTCAGGGACAGTTTGACAGTGACAATTGGAGCCAGGATTCAAACTACCAACCCTCAGGTCATTGGACAACTCGCTTTGACAAACTGAGGCACAGCAGCCCATAAACTCTACCCATACGGTGCTTATTTTGGCACACGACATTATTCCCTGGAAAAGTTGAGTCAGAATGCAACTGAATGGGCGAAACGCGTTTGGACTTTTAATTAATTATATGTAAAGAAAACAAAAAAAAAAAGAAAAGATTGACTCTGTGCCCATAAAGTCCCACGTGGCCCCTTCGCTGTCCGCAAGAGAAAATGTGACATTGAGTCGGAGTTTGTTCCCAACAAAGTCAAGAGATTTCCTTGCACACACCAAGCTTGCGTCTCGGCTGAGCATTTAAGAAGAAATTCAACACGGCTGCGCTACCGAACACAAAGGAAGCAGAAATTAAGATACGGGGCAGCTGCAGGTGCAACGAGGCTATCTGGCCGACCTGGGAGAGTCGGAAATGTGGCGAATATTGATCGGGCAAGGATTAGCCTGAATACCGCCGATGAGTGCGACTGTCTTCTTTAGAGGGTGGGAGTCTGCCTTTAAATGTTTCTGCAGCTGCTTATTTCATCATCGCCAGCTCGCTGATGAGAAATGTGAAGGCTCTGCCTTTGCGCTCAGACCTCCTTTTCACCCGCCGTGCCAACTTTGAAAGTCAGATCAAGTTAATGGTCTCCGTGTCTGTCGACATCATTTATTTTCATCATCATTAGCGACGTCACACCAGGCTGCCTCTCGTCTGTCAACTAGATAAACAAGATACCTCACACTCGAGGCCCCATTTTAGCTGTTTTCATATCACTTCGTTTTTTTTTTCCCTTTTCCCCTCTATCAAACCTATTTGCGCACTCGACTTTATTGCGCATACCACTTGTGATGCATGATTCTCATTTGACACATTAGGGGAGGGAAAAAAAAATCCCAAGCTAAAAATAAGTGCAGCTGCTTCCTACCTGTGCATGAAATGAAATTACTTTGACGCTATACGCTCAGCCCACGTTCGACGGTGGAGGCAAAAAAAACAAACAAAAAAAAAAACTTTAAGTCTGTGATACCTGCTTGTGATTGGGGCAAATTGATGTCATCGAAATACACGAGCCCCAAAATTCACCCAAAATAGCAGCTTGAAATCAAAAATCCTGAGAAATTTCCAGAAAGGGTCTCTTCAGACTCTTTCGTATATCCTGATGGCAATTTTTTGCTTCACATATTCCAGGGAGCCTATTCGGGACCCCCAAAATACTGAATTGTTGGAGTTGGTCACAGTACAAGCCCAAAATGAAACCATCCCAAACGGTTGCTTCAATCGGCCAACTTCCTGTTCCATTTCACGCACGGGTCTTTTGAGACTTTTACAAAAACAATCATCAAGCACTGCGATTCTAAAAGCTTTTTTTCCAAGTCCGTCGTGACAAGGAAGCGCAGGCCGAGGAAGAAGGAGTTCAGTGTTGCCACGAAGCGTTGTTTTGAATGTTTACGTTGCAGGCACCAGCAAGAAAGGTCAGCCAGCGGGCACGAGTCTGTCTCCCCACACGTCATCAACTTTTATGACGACACCGGATCAAACTGTTTTTTTGTCTTTCTTTGAAACTGTTTTCCATGGAGCGTGACTCTCTGCCTCTCATTTGCATATCGCCTCGATATACTCTTCTTGGCTCCCTGTTGATGCGTGCTCCGACGACGTCCGAAACTACAGAGGCCCAAATTGATTCGTGCCGAGTTGTGATGTTGGAATAAAGAGAAAAAAAGACGTCGCAGTGTTGGGTCTTTTTCCCCTTTGAGAGAAATTAAAGAACCTATGTGCAAAGGATCAACAAACGGTCAAAATCGCTTTGCAATTAGTGTTTTTCTTTTCACGTATTCTGTTTTATTGTACACAAATCTCTCCACCTCTTCCCCACCAAACATTTTGAAGCAAGCCTTCCCCAAACAAAGAGGGAAGGACGACAGTGGTCAAAAACGTCTTGCTGTGTTGAAAAATTACGATTCAGGAGCAACCACGGTTTCCTGTCCAACCCCCTCATAGATTGATCAGGAGTAGTCCTTCGATTGTATCGTGTCTACATCAGGTCTAATCTGGGTGCGGATCGTATTGAGTCTGATGTTCTTATCCTAAGCGTTGATGTTTGTGTTTTTGACTCCCCACCTAGATGGCTGGGACAAATTCTCCCACCCATACAGCAAAAGAGATTACGGCAAGTGGGAGCTGATTCTCCCGCCCAAGCGTGACGGCTCTCCCGCTGTGGATCACAACAGCAAGCTCAAGGTAGGCAGGAGCGCATCTTCACGCCGACTTTCACGCTCTCGACGGGTGCCGCGTCGACGGCCTGCCCCCGCCCGCGTCCCCGTAAGCCGGGTGCGAAAGGCTGGCGCGGCGCCATGCGCGGCGAGCGGGAGGGGGATCACGGCGCGCACACGCGCGTGCACGGTGCACCGTCGAGGCTTGTTTTCATTTCCACTCCCGCGGGACTCGTGTTTGTTCGGCGCACAACACTGCCCACTGTGGCTGCGGATGATTGTTTTTTAGCGCCTGTGAAAAATTTATCAAGGTTAAATGCAAAACACACACCTCCGGCTTTGCATTGTCTCACAAGTAAGCCGCGAGGACGGCAAATACGGTGAACATCACAGGGGGGGCAGGGGGG
>CAAKHF010011034.1:28255-39290 GCA_901007745.1 Hippocampus kuda
GGGGGGGGGATTATTGAGAGCAAGAACGGTTAAGTGTGGCGACGGATGTGACAGTTTGAGAGCTTATTGGAGTGGTCGTTGCTGCTGCTGCTGCAACAGCTTTTTGACATGATGAAATGGCCCCAGCCCATCACTGAAATGTTAAAGTGCTTCCTCGCTGTGCTGCCGTGCACGAGGGGGGGGAAAAAAAAAAATACAGTTTGATTTGGTGTTAAGTGAGCTCATCCTTGCAGGACCCGTTATTGGTTGCGTCGTCGCTACAGACTGGCATGCACGCTAGACCAAAGATGACAAGAGTAACATCACCAACCAATCACTGACTTTAGGTGCTGATTGACATGAACAACCAGTGAATTAGTCATAGCTCCCAATATTATTACAAATGATTCAAGATTCAAAACGTAGAAATAAACATATGCCGCCCATAACAATCAAACATTTACTTGGTTTAATCTGAATGAAACCCAAGACAAGCCAGTTAAATGACACCCTCTATTGGCTGTGAAAAAGTTTTTCACACCCTCCCGCACTAACGTAGCAAGGAGCAACAGTCGTTCGTGTGGGTGACTCTACAGTTTGCAAATAGCCTACAACATGTCCTTTGTTTTTTGTTTTTGCACAAAATGCTGACCGCAAACGGCTATGGACCAATGCTAGCGGGCCAATGTGGCTGTCTGACCCTCAAACAAAAAAATACGGACTATTATAACGGCAGGATACGATCACAGATTCAGGTACTTACGTTTCGCCATCAACTCAGTGCTGAGAAGAACATCAACGAGGTAAAAGTCAGAAGGAGGCAAGGGACAACTAGACTCTTATTTAGCAGGACCGCTGCACCTGGTTGACACCGGAAACATGAAATGGCAACAGCTTCTTATGATATGACGCGAGTTTTAATACAGATTAATTTGCAATGTTACACATTACATATCATGTTGGAATGAAAGCTCACCTGTTTTTACACCGCCTAGGTCCTGGTCAAAGTCTTTACAATATGAACATTTGTTGTTGTTTTTTTTCTTTAAAGCCTTGGGAAAATGGAGGGGTGATTATTAATATGGTTTGATTACGTCACTCGCAATTCATATCTGAATGAAGGACCTTTTGTTTTTTTTTTTTGTGCAGGTGCACGTCTCAGCACCAGTTCTCAGTATGGTACCCCAATTGCCCAAGTTGCAAAATTGGTTGAATGCAGAGTCAGACACTCACGCTTTAATCGGCGTCGCGGGTGCCCCTCATTTGCCGCTCATTACATGAGCAAATCTTTGGCGCGTTGCCATGGAGACGGTGGTTAAAAAGACAGCCGTCCTTTTGAGAAAAGAGTCAAAAGCAACATTTTCACAATGGTGGGCCTTCAGGGCTCTCTGCCGGCCTAAACGCCATGAAAAGTAATGACCTGAATTGGAACAAATATCTTGCCAAAAGTACATTCGTTTCATTTTGTCGCATTTCTCAGTCAGATTTCAGCCTTAACGTGCTGCCATGTCAGCCTCTGCTCCTTCAGAACCAGTAGTGTCGGCCGATAGTCGCGTCAACTATATTAGCAATTCGATTGTTTCGTTGACGGCGTGTATGATGTATTTTCTTTCATTTCTTTCATGTTTTTGACATCGTATTAGAACACCGTCCATTCTGAACTGCTCCAGATCAGATACACGGGCACAGTTCAGGCTGCTGGGGACGTCGCACGACCGACCCCAGAAAACAGATGAGCCGTGACGATGGATAAAAACGGATGGATAGTCCACGAATGCAATCCGAATGCCATCTTTCGACTACTGGGGCCTTTATGTTGCAAAGAAAACGTTTTTGGCTTGACTTCCCCTTTCGGCTCAGATTGTCTTTTCAGAAGTGAGCTTGATTTTTTGAGGAAGAGCCGCTATGCAAGCTTACAAAAGGAGGAAAGTTTCTCATGTGCAGAAAAGTAACTCATTCACTGCAGCGGAAGTTTATATTTGTCAACTGTTGTCCAGCCATTGGCTGCCACCGACAAATGTAATATATTCGTCAACGTGACGACTTTCACTCGTCTCCCAGGCAACCTTGCCTCAACTTAGTCTCGAGTGTGAGTACTTTTGGCACCGCTGCTTATTTCGGAGAAAACCTGAGCGACAGCGTGCAGCCCTCGATGTTAATGAAAACGCCTCCCACCGCCGCCCAGCCTGCGACATAATGACGCTTTGGTTATCAATATGTGAATGTCCTGCGGCGGTGGAAATTAATTTCTAGTGTTCAAAGTGCATGATGAGCCATGTGAATAATTCAAAGCCACTGCCGTGTCTGACCTTCAATGTGTGTGTGTGTGTGTGTGTGTGCGTGTGTGCGTTCGTGTGCGTGTGCATTGCTAGCTGGGAAGTGTTGCGCTTTCTGCTCTCAAACCTGCGCTGGTGGATGGAGGAATACAAGTTTGACGGCTTCCGATTTGACGGCGTCACCTCCATGCTGTACCACCACCACGGCATCGGTAAGAAATGCCAAAGCTAGAAATGGCTGCCGTTGTTTTAAAAAAAAAACAGAAGAAGAACTTGGGCACAGATTCGGATAAAGACAAGAGTTAACTTGATTGTTTAATTGAATGCCAGAGTTATGTACAAGCAGTCACGTGTGTGAGCGTTTCCTCCGCAGGCGTGGCCTTCTCAGGGGACTACAGCGAGTACTTTGGCCTCCACGTGGACGAGGACTCGCTGGTGTACCTGATGCTGGCCAATCACATCCTGCACACGCTGTATCCCGACTGCATCACCGTGGCGGAGGTAGAGGTCGTCTTTTGTAATGACATAGCCCGCGGTGACTATTAGTGGCGAGCACAGCTTCCTTGCCTATTCATTGCTGTAATTAGGAAGTAATACGCAAAGGCAATGAGATGTCACTCCTGTTGGCCCAAGGAACCTCCAAGAATCCATGCCGGGGACGCTTTTTGACCTTCTGATTTGTTCGGATTTCCAAGCAGCGTTCCCAAAGCGTCCCAATGCAAATAGAAATAATCCAGGGTCAAACTTGTTCTAAAACCTTCATTAACTGCAAAGGTTCGGTTTTGAGTGGCACATTATACAAAACGTGAATCACTGAAAAGTGTCAAAAGTGGGCGACTGATCACGGAGATCGTATGGCCCTCGAAATGATCAAACGGGACCCCGTGCGCATCAGTTGGCATGGGCAAAAAGTTTAGCTGCTTCTCATCGGGACTCATTTTGGCGATTTTGCTTGTTGTCCTGGAATTGGCCCAAAATTGCTGCTTCCTACTAAAATGACTGATGATATGTGCTCTCCTAGGATGAACATGTCCACCCAATTTAGTGCCAATCTGTGAAACTCGTGTCCAGCATCATATTTTCTAACTTTCCAGGGGGCGCTACTGTGAGTTTTTGAATGGCCGTGTTGGCCATATCCCTTTTTTATCAGGACACAAGCACTACAAAACTAAATTGCTTGGCATGTTGAGATCACCAAAAAAGCCCATTGATTCCTTCGTCGAAAGAACACTCATTAAAGCTGAAAGCAGTGATGAATAACTCCCCTAGGCTCCGTTTTTCATGGTGAAACCTCAAAGGGCTCATCAAATTTGGACGCCACAAATTTTACTGCTGACTTTGCTTCACTTCAGGTTGTATTCTTCTTCTTCTCACTTTCTTCTTTTCTAAACTGCAAAAATTTTGTTGTTCTACTTCTTCCTTTCATAACTTTGCTGCTGTGAATTGGGAATTTCTCCATTACGAGACTAATAAAGGTTTTCGTATTGAAATCCAACTTTTTTGCAGGACGTGTCGGGAATGCCCGCCCTCTGCAGGCCAGTGGTGGAAGGCGGCCTCGGTTTTGATTACCGTCTCGCAATGGCCATTCCTGATAAGTGGATTCAGGTACGGCGATCTACTTCTAATCGCTCACTTGTTTTGTTTGTTTTGTTTTGACGCACATCTGATGAGTTATCTGAAGCCAACCGTCTCGAACTTGGGTCTTGAACTGGACAGTGATTTGAAATTAGAACGGCAAATTGGTGTCATTGTCAAATCCAACTTCTTTCATCTTACGCAGCTGGCGAAAGTCAAGCCTCTCCTTTCTCAAGAGCTGCCAATCTTTAAAACTTGTATGAAAACTTTTTTTTATTTTTGATTTGGCTTTTGACTCAGCATGAGATTTGATTTTTAGTTTGACTGTTTTTGTGCTTTCTTCTGTCTTCATTATTCATTTATTGTTTCATTGTGTGTTGTATGAATTATTTGTACTCCACGTGCAGCACTTTGTATACAGCGGTGCTTGTTTTCAAGTGCTCGAAAAATACACTGGAGTCGAGTTGACAGCTCAGAGTTCAAAAGTAGGGTCGAAAGCGTGGTACGCGTTACGCACTAGTTCAGGCTGTCGGCAGGCCTTAGCTTGGGGGGTGCGCAAAATAATTTGTAATAAATCGTCATGTCATTCAAAAAAAGCGCAGACCTACCTCTCTCCCCTGGCCGAGGGCCAATTCGAAGCTCTGACTTGTGCCGCATCGCCACATTTTGTCCTGAGCAGCCTTGACAGCAGCATGTTTTGGCTACTGCTGTCAGGAGGTTCCACCAACGCTTTTCCGCGGCAAACACATTTGGCTCCCTCATCTCAGCCACAAGTCACATTTACATGTCAACATGTGCATTTTTTTTTCCAGATAATATGATCAAAAGTCTCCTTGTGTGAGAAGCACTTGAGAATTATTTTTCTCGCCCCTGAGCGGTAGAAGAGGTTTAATCTTCCACGAACGAGCCCTTTGTTCCTCGTTTTTTTTCTTTTTTATTATTAAGGCAGCACTCTTTCTTTTTTTTTTTCATCTTTAATACCACCTCATGACTGAATGGGAAGGTCATTATTCATCCCCTCAAACAAAAGACTTACGGAAGAAGCGGTGCGACGAGACACAGTTGTTATAGTGAAAGTAAAACCATTTGACCTGTTCATTCACGGTGACCTTGCGCTTGACTGAGTAATTAGCGCAGTTTCAGCGCGTACGCATTTACGTACGAAGGTTTTCTACGTTTTCCTTTAACGCGAAGGTCATCATTGTCATGGAGCCGTGCCGAGCATGAGCCTCACTTCGGTATGTCGTGGGTCGAGGTGGCAAAAGCATCTGCGGCCATCTTTTTAGGAAAGCGCCACATCCATAGTTTGCGTTCTTTTTCGGAATCGAACACAGAAGTGGGAAAGTGCAGCGGTGTAAGCAGTCTGAAGTTTTTGCCGATTAAAAACAACCATGGTGCTTGTTCACAGCGTTAATCCTCGACTCTAAAGCAGGGGCCAAATTAACGGAAGTAAAAAGTCAGGAAAATGTGATGTTATTTTCTCCCTCCATTCGCAGCAATAACAATCGAGTCTGTCCTGCCTTGGGATACGAGTTCAATTTGTTCTGTCACAAGGCTCACAACTCAAATAAATTGCATTTCAAATCGTCTCTCCCTTGATGAAATGACTTAGAAATGCCATGAATCCATTCCAGCCCTCCCCAAAAACCTTGGGCTCAAGGCCGAACGCTTTCATGGCATGACCTTCTGGGGTCGTGGCGAGAAGACATATTTTCTTGTAACGATGACAATCGTTTCAACAAGAGGGGTATTTTGGGCAAAGCTCCCATCAGACACACCATTTCCTCGCCTGCTGTTACATCTTATGAGTCCAAAATAAATGTTTTATGAAGGTGACAAGCGCTCATTCTGCTGCAAATTGCACCGCTACGTGCTCAGCCACATCTAAAACATGCTGGTTGCAATTACTGCGCAAAAGTCTTTGGCCGCCATTCGCTTTGTTGTTTGTAATGGACCTTTTTTTGTTGTCGTCATTTTGACGTTGTTGGACAGATACAATTGACCACTCGGGGCGCTTGTTCACACGCCGGATGGGAAATTCTTGGCACAGGATACCGTGGATGTCCTTCCGCACAACAAGTGTTGAAGCACCCTCGAGCTCGCCTCTTCAGCCCAAAGTGCCGATGCTGAAGTACTTAATGGCCCACCGTGGTAGGGAGAAAAACATTGTTTATAAGAGCGCCGCAACGGGTCTGAAAAGCCATTCAGGTGCGATGAGCCAACAGCCATGCGTACCTTTGCATTTCCATGCAAAAAAAGTTGGTTTCATTTTGTTGTTACGATGCACGCTCACATCTTGTTATGGATAGTTGGGGTGCTCGAAACTACATCTGTTCTGCTTTTGCATCTGTCCAATTAGTAGAGATGGGAAACCTGGATTCACTCGAAATATGATACTATGATATTTTTTCCAACAATACGCTGAGTATCGTAATGCAACGCGTGTGCAATTGTTGACACGTGATGCTTTGAGAGTGGAGTTTTGAGACTCACTGTTTTGACACCGCCACACACAGTACAGCATTTTAAGTCATTTACAAAATAAAATAAAAAATCTGACATTAACCCCCCCACCAAAAAAACACCACTATGAGACTGATTGTTTTGACACCAGTGTGTGATTGTCATTCCACACATAGCTTTGATTGTGATTGTTTTGATTGCACCAGCGTGTGATTGTTATGCCACACCTAGCTTTGCGAGTGGTTGTTTTCGTTGCAGCAGCAGGGGCTAATTATGCCACGCATGGCTTTGAGACGGATTGTTTTGACACCAGCCTGTGAATGTGAAATTTCACACATAGTTTTGAGTGTGATTCTTTTGACTCCGTCAGCGTGTCATTGTTCTACCACACAGCTTTTGAGAGTGGTTGCTTTGACTGCGTGAGCATTTGATATGCCATGCATAGTTTTGGGAGTGATTCTTTTGACTACACTGTTGTGCGATTGTTCGTGACTGCATATCTTTGAAAGTGACGATACCTGCATCCTTTGGTTATATTGAAGGCAAATCTGAAGAAATAGTACTTGTCGTAACATTTTTGCAGTTTAAAAAAAAATCCCAACATATGAAAGTAAACTTTTTTTGCATATTTAAGTGAGGGATGTGACCTTGTCACGGCACGCTTCTTCCCGCCCTACACTTGATTGTTCTTCTTGACCGGAGGGGGAAGTCCGTGGAAGCTTATGCATCGTTCATCAAGCCAGTTGCTCACAGCGGTGGCTGTTACTCCGTGTTGAAGATGGAGAGACAGAGAAGAAGAAGAAGAAGAAGAAGAAGAAGACTCCCAGGCTTGACCTTCCAAGTGTGCTTGCTTCTTACACCAGCTTTACTTTCCTTGGATTGAAGCCTCCAGCTCGGTAAACACTCACAGGATTATCCTCTGAGCTACCTTGGAAAACTCTCCTTCATGCTTTGACTTCTCAGTACAATTTGAGAGTTGACTGCTTGCTTTTTTTTTTTTAAAGCTGTGTTTTCAAGGCTTAAATTGTGCATTAAATTAATATCCAGTTGGGATTTTTAAAGCCAATGCTGATTTTGATATTTGGCAGGGTAAAATTCTGACAATCAAGTAATTAGCCGTGTCGTGACTATCGCCAGTCGCCAGTTCGCACACCTTTATAAGCCTCATCATCATCAAGATGACACTGGTGTGCCGATAAAGGGGAACATGAGTTTCAGCAACTAGCTGAAGAAAGGTCCGACCTCCCACCACCCCTCCAAAAAATACCACTTAAAACTTTTCTGAACAATACAGTCAATGTTTTAAGTAGCATTTTTACGTCGCTCATGGTCATACATGTTGCCAACCAGGCCTTAGAGATGGCAAAGGCTCAGTAACGGCAAGATGTTTGCATAACTCTCTTGTCAGGTATTGCTCAATGTTAGCATTTGCTAGCAAAGGTACCTTGTGTATGTTCTCATACATTACAAAGAGGGAGAACCGTAAATGCTGTGGTTGTTTATGTACATCAGCCTTACTCATTCTTTTGAGTCTCTCAAGGCTGCATACAACATGGTGGGATTGTTATGGCACGGATTGCTTTGTGACCTTTTTGACCGTATGAGTGTGCGATTGTTATGCCACACATAGCTTTAATTATGTCTCGCATTGCTAATATATGCCACCCGTAACTTAAATATGCCCCACTCAGTCTTGGCACGCCTTTTAGTTTTGCCGTGCTCATGAGCAAACAAATGACAAACTCTTTACACAAGGAATGAATTCTCCATTGCAGAATTTCCATAACCATATGTTTATTCCATGTATGCCAATTTGCACAATTGCAAGGTGCCGGAAAGTCGATGGATGCGCTTGATCTTGATAAGACAATATGATGTATGGAACTCTCTCGAGGCTTTGCTCCTTCATGGCGTCAATTAGGGAATGCTGTTAACAAGCCGAAACACGAATGAGAACGGGAAAAGATAGACAGACGTAGACGGCGTTATTTTTAGCCTTGCATTTGTACCCACTGAGTCCCTCAGTTCCTCAAGCTTGGCGTCACGCTGTGTCCCGTCCTCGCGGTGACTCATTCGATATGACTCTTTTAAAGGCGGTGAGGGTAAATGAAGATCTCTTAATAAAAAGAAGTAGCGGAATATGCAAGGGGGGTAAAAATATTGATAAACGGCCCCATTTGAAGCATTTTTCTCCCTCTCGTGATCAAATTCAGCAAAGGCTCGATTGATGGATCACCGGTCAAATTGGTTAGCCCAAAGTGTGATGCATGTCAAAGTGGAAGTCAATGCGCAAATTCTTTTTGCAATATGTTTTATGTACCCGCCACGAGTCGAAACGCTGTCATCAAATTAATGTTATGTGCAATAAGAATCCAACAGATTAAGACGCTCGTTTTGAACCGTGTCCGAGACGGTATATTTATCTCTGCCGTCCACTGAAATTGACATCAAAGTGCTCATTCATAAGTCTCCTCCCTCAAACCAGCTTTCTGTTGTAGTACCATGACTGACCTGTAAGAGGCAGCACGGTGCCACAGGACATCCTGTTTGCCAGAAAATACAAAATTAAAAAGTGCGCAAACCCAATGTTTACTGCACACTTTATGATTTCCGGTCGTAAATTTTGAACATTTATCATATCGGAGTCGCTGTGTCAGGAAAAAAAAACAAAAAAAAAAACACTCTTGCCACACCCTGTGGAAATCACTCAGGGATCGTCTTTCTAAGACAGCAATTGAGCCTCTGGTGACTTTGATGAAATTTGGCCTGATTGTCTGGGAATGCGTATCCCACTTATGATATTAAAAATGGGAATAGGTTTACCTCAGTTCTTTTGGGCCGTGATTCTAAGTTCTGAATTCCATTACAATGACAAGCGTAAAATGCTGCCCTGCTTAATTGCTTGGTGAACGTATGGCCTTACCCCCCAGTTGCAGTCTGGATATAATTGGAACAGTAAGAGGTGGGAATAAGAAACAGGAAATTCTGCCGGATTCCCTCGGCTTTCTCTCGACCCCAACCCCCTCTGAGCCCCATTTCTTTTTCTCCCCATTTAATTTAATTGAATGAAAATACACATTTCTTTCTGCAGCGCTTTTCTTTAGACCGTCCAACACGGCGGAAGCGCTCTTTCAATTAGACGCCGCTTATCAAAATTGCTTGTTTACACCGCATCTGGCTTTGACCTCCTTGCTTGCTGTCGCTCCGCCGGGTTGATTTTTAGTGCATAATGACCCTCCCCGGCCGCCGTGTTTGATGGAAGAAGATGTAGCGGTGGTGCGGGGAGTTGAATAGTGTCATGAAATTGTTCAAAATAGTTGCAGAGCTAACATTGTAGTTGTAATCATTGCTCTTCCATGTCCAAGTATGTACGGAGTGATTTACCGCATGGGAATAGAAATTTTAATGCATTTAAAAAAAAAAAGTTTAGAACAGTACCTCATAAAGTTCTTAGAGATGATTTGGTATTTGTTATATTTTAACAAGCAAATTCCCAAAATACAACAGCAGCAATTTGCCGGTCCAACTTCAAATCACTGTCATTGGTTTAGCAGGTTACGCTGGTCTCCATCTGTGGGATTACATTTTTTTAAAAATGATATGATACCATTTATTGCAAATTAGCATGCAGTCTCCAAACTATGCCTTGTGGAAATCCAGAGGTCCGGGGACCCCAATTTGAGAACCACTGCACTAAAGGTTGCTTTAATGACCTGTAAAGCTGCACTTCCATTCTTTTTTTTTTTTTTTTTCATTTCCATCCCTGCCTAATTAATCCAAGTGCTCTCTGGCTTGGCTGCTGACAGCCGGCTTGTAAAGTAAGATTTGTTGCGCTGCTGCTCATTACCATTGATGAAGTGGAGTGTTGGCGGCGCCGGGGGGCTCGGGGGTCCGGGTCGCGGTCGAGCCTGTGGTCGCCAAGCGGGTCGTTCCCCGTCTCCGCTTGGACAGCGCCGCTACCCGATTAATTGCTCCCACAGCACTGGTGAGCTTGCAGTGAGCGAGAATGATTTGGAGTGACTGAATGGTGCAGTGATGTGAGTCTGGGGGTAGGGGAGGGGGGGGGGGTCTTCCATACTGTCCATTTGTCTATAACATTGGTGAAGAGGCACGTGGTTCATTACTCAAGGTTATTTTGCATGCCCTTTTCCAAGAGACGGCGGCCCGTGGGTGACTGGTTAACGTGTTCGCTTCACAGTGCAGAGGTGTAGGGTTCTATTCCGGCTCCCTGCGTGCAGGGTGCATGTTCCCCCCGTGCCTTTGTGGTTTTTCTCTGGGTGCTCCGGTTTCCTCACACATTCCAAAAACGTGCACGGCAGTTTAATGGAACCCTCGAAAGTGTCCCGAGGTGTGACTGTGCGTGTGAATGGTTCGTTGGTCTATGCGTGCCCTGCGATCAGATGGCGTAACCCGCCTACTGCCCGAAGACGGCCCCGATAGGCTCCGGCACGCACGCGACCCTCCTGAGGCGAAGCGGATTAAAAAACGGATGGATGGATGAATTGAACTTTAAGGTTGAAAACAAGGAAATCATGATTGTGGGTGTTTCCCATTCAACAATTGCATGTTGGTGATGACTCGGCCCAATGTTAATTATATTAGTATACCGACAAATATATTTAGCACAACAGTCCTGTGTCAAGCTGTATATTGGAGGATTCTGCTGAGGTGTCCTTCACTGAGTAATATGAACCCACAAGGTTAAGGTGAAGAGATGACCTCACCCCCCCCCCTCCAGTAAA
>CAAKHF010011035.1:0-23837 GCA_901007745.1 Hippocampus kuda
TAATTGGACAGCCCCCCCCCCCCAAAAAAAATAAAATCTACATTCACATACTGGAGGCATTGCCGCCAATAAAAACGCTTCCACGTGAGGAAAATAGACTGTTGGGGGGAAAAAAAATCCTCAAATATCTTGCGAATGCAGGTCATTGTGTTAAAGGTTTTTGCTGACTGGTTAGTCGTTATCATTGTCCAGATGTCACTGAAGGTGCACACCCAGCTGCAGCGGGGGCCAAGAAAAGCAATGTCATAATAGAAATGGACCGCTTTGATACGTCTCATGATTTAACAGTTGCCGCTGTGTGTCGCTCAGCTTTTGAACTTTGGCTAAGGACGCACATCAAGCCTCAAAAAAGTGTAAATGCATAGTTATTTGTCATCACATGTTTTCTTTCTCCCTTGAAAATCCAGTGTAATGAATCAAATATGTCTGCATGAAATCATATCCAGCAGGGCATGACAATAAATGTTGTCGAAAGCCCCGAAATTTAAGGCAGCTTCAGCCAATGGGAAGCAAGATGAATGTCACTTGTAGAAAAGATGTCAAAATGACGGTAGGGGGAAAAAAAGGAATCATACATTTGTACTTAAACGTGGATTTTGCTTGATTTGGTTATCATATAATTATTTTCCCGCGAAAATGGGAGAAAATCCAAATGTAAAAGTCACAAAGGATAAAACGCTTTCATCATGTAGTCAAACATCAACAGAAGGAACTTCAGAAGTAATTTCAGCCAAACAATATACAGTATAACAAGTTACATGATAAAATTAAATCATAAGCGGGAACATTAATAGAAGAGAGTGTTCTGAATAAAAATAATCATCGTAATATATATTAGCTGTGTCATTCTCTTCGCGTTTGTGCAGTTCACAGATGCTAAAAACATTTCACTTTTTAGCGTTTGCTATGTGAGCTAAAACGTAACTACGTGGAAAAGCCCAAATGAATTGAGTCGGTAAAAAGACGTCACCAAAAACATTAAATCGACAACGATTTTCTTATTCAAATTGGTGTTCGTTTTAGACCTAATAGGCATGCTGAGAATAAATATAAAAAAATACTTTTGGAAAAGGATGTAAATTTGGGGGTCTTGGAAAAATATAATTTTTTTTGTACTGCACTTTGAATCGTTGGGCAAAATCAAATCTTAGATCGCTTAAAAACCAACGTGACGCTGAGCTTTAACATCACAAGCCTTATTTTTACTGACGGGTGAAGCGTTCCATTTTTTTAAAGGGTTGCAGGCAGCAGACTAGTGGAAAAATCATTTTGCCCAAATAATCCTTTATCCAGGCCAAATGTGGAAACATGGATTTGTCCTAACATGACGTTATGTAGCAAGCATGAGAAACACAAACAAACAAACAAACAAACAAACAAACAAAAAAGCTTCAATGTGATGAAGATGCATGAGAGGTTTCCGGTTACGTAACGCAGCACAGTTTGTGGCGGTGCGCTGCCGCCTTGTCAGACGGTCTCGCTTGTTCCACATGCCCAGCGTGCAAATAATTGTCCAGAGCGCCGGCCAACTGTGACCGCTGTGTAGTCGATGTTTGACTGTAAAGGTCTTTTCGGGACAAGGGAGCATTCTCAAGGGATTAAACTCACTTTTGCCACTCATTTTAAGCGAAAACGTGTTTGGACTACATTTGTTGTACTCAACTCAAGTCGTTTGCGGGGTCGCCAAAGTGAAACCACAGCGCTGCCCAAGGTTTAAAACAAACCATCCTGCTTTCAGCATATGTTACGAGTACTGTACTGTTATGGTGGGCTAACTGGAACCAATATGGATATTTTTTAGGCAGATACCAATTCCGGTATTTGGCAGAACAAATTCCGATAACCGATTAATTGGACAATTAATGTTAAATATACATAAATGAATAAAATAGCTTCTTTTTTGTTCCCTTAAAGATATGAATTACACTCAGGACTTTGGAATTTGTATTTATTTATTATTATTATTTTTACAAAACTCAGTCCGTTAGTATTTGATCATCTTTACAACAGAGAGAAAAAAAATGGCAGACCTTTTGACTATTTTTGCGCAGGGAATGTTTGAATGTCATTATCTTTGTCTTTAATTGTAATGTTTGCTTGAATTGTAATGTTTGCTTGAAAGTCAAAGCAGGAAAATAATCATTTCATGAAAAAATCGTATCTCAAGGTATAGTGAGTAGGGAACGTTCTGAACCCAGTAGCTGCATTTGAATCATTCACTCATTCTCTCTTCCTTACTTCCTCTCAAGTTTTTTCGGAACTACGGTATCTTGGTCCACTGGATAAAAATCCCTGTGTAGTGGTCATCCGTCTTCTGTAAATATATTTTTTAAAAAAAAGCATCATGACTGTAATTTTAGAAGAACAAAAGCAGCAATCATTTAGCAGTTGCCTTGGTTTTCACTCAGTGTTTATTGCGGTAACTTTAAACAGTTTAACAGTTATTAATGTCGCTCACAAAGTATGACACAGAAAAAAATCCAACTTCTGAAGTTGATCATCAAAACATCCATCATCTGGATGCACGTCGTAGCACTTTGACCATGTTTGGACCACAAAAAAGATTTGATATAAATAATCAGGATGAAGGTTGCCAAGGGGTGGAAAATTCACAGTAAATTTCCATGGGAAGTTAAGCAGGGTAAATTGGCAAATACACCAAAATGGAAACTTTACGATTTGAGGGTAATTGATTGGAAATCATGTTCAGCATTTTGTTTTGCCGTAAGCAGATCTTGACAACATGCGAGGACATCTCAGTAAATATATTTTCTCCGTTTCCTTCAGCGTGTCTGCCGCTCGGTTGAAAATCCAATTTGTATGGACACAGATACAAGCAGCTCTCCGGGTATTTGTGTGAGGCGATTGCAACATACTTCGACGGCGTATTACTAGTGTATACATTTCATGTCACAGAACATAAAATTTTATGGGTCTTGACACATCAGTCAAAATGGGCTAAAACTGCGAGCAATCAGAGGGTGGCTGCTCTGAAAACACTTGGCATGGAATTATTAAGAGCCAATCTTCAATATTGTCAATTCTTGATCAATTCCCATTGATTCCCATCAATTCCCACGGAGAGTCTCGACTGTAACTTTAAAAATGGTGCAACCCTAATCAGTACCCCCCCTCCCCCCCAAAAAAACAAGTCATTGGAAGGACAGGGGTGGAAAAAAAAGCCCCGCCCATGTGAGTGTTTTGTCAGTGTGGTGCTGCTGCAGCTGTCCAGATTCCTCCGGGGCTAAGAGGGGTTGGAATGAGGAGGAGGCGGGCGGGGGAGGGACAAGACTTCCTTACGCAGGCCTCTCAAAGCACACACAGTCTCCTTGAACTTCCAAGTTAGCGTAGTTAGCAGATCCACTTAACCCAGTCACGCCAAGGTGAGGCTCCGACCTGTTGGTGCCACCCTGAATCCACCCAACTTTTTACGGGGATTTAGAGTCAGGGCGTCGGGAGGATTAGTGTGCCAAAAAAGGGGCAGTGATGGGTCAAGCAGCCTCCAGACTGCTGCTCAACAGGTAAAAGTGGGAAGAGGCGCCCCAGTATTTGAAGCATTCCAGCCTCGGTGACCCACTTTTTTGTTTCTTCCTACTCCTTGTCAGGGTCTCGGTGTTCAGCTGGAAAAAAAAATAGCAGCCAGAGCGAAGCTCACCGCTCCCAGTCGGCCACGTTCCAGCAGGCCTCTTTGCGTTTGCCCCCTCAGCCTCGACTTGCAGGCCCTTGGAAGAAAAAAAACGCATCAAAGTTGTGCGGATAAAGAAAATCACAGGACGCTTCAAGTATGAACACAGAGCTAGGCCATGTGTGTTTTTATAATTTCATGTTAACTGTTCTGTGAAGTGATTTACAGCTGCATATAGAGGGCACTTTTTATTTTAAAAGAGAAAAATACCCACCCCTTGGTTCACCGACAACCGTGCATAAGACAACAGAAGCCCTCCTGCCCCAACCTCCATCTTCTCCGGAATAATAATGTCATGCATGTAGGCCTGATTTCTTCAAGACTCTGCCTGTCCAAAGCTGCCGATGACATGCTGGTAATCCAGGGAGGTGGAGAGCCTGTCACGGCCAGCCGCGGACAATGAAGCCCCTTCTCCAAGGCGCGAGCGAGAGGGCCTGGGCAACAGCCTCGGCTGGCCGCGACGCCGACCCCCGGCCGCCCATGCAGGTCGCGCAAACAATGAAGCCTTTATTGGAGGAAGGCAGAGCAAAATAGCCACCAGAGAAAAGAACTCGGATGGATTTGATTCCTAGTCAGTCATTTTAACCTGCCTCTGCCTTTCATGCAGAAACCTGTCAAAGCGGATGTCACAGTTGGGTCATACAGTTTGCACTTTCACGCAGTGAGATGGTATTGTATAATCAGTGTCTGATACAACGTATGAATAGAGTGGAGCCTCGATTTAACGAACCAGGAAACAAGGGATCCGGGATTCAGTGGATGGAAAATAGTCTTCAAGCTACTGAAAACGCCCATTCTAAAGTACGTGTTTAAAGGGGAAGTGAAGTCTTTTTTTTCTTAAACAATAATGTGTTCTACGCACCTCCACTTGTCTAAATATGGTATACTGATTTATTATTGCATTTGTGGAATATGAACTAAGCGGAAAAATCGAACTGTTCTATCCATCTTAGGGGCGGCCATTTTGTCTTGTACAGCCGCTTCCTGTCGACTAAAATTGATGTCACAGTGTCAAAGGGCGCGGGTAACGACCATCAAGGCTCAACTGTTTTCTGGGTTTGGTCATGTGACATTCACAAGCTGAGCCATAAGGCACTTGTGATGTCATTTTCAGTCGCCAGCATGTGTCACCACATCACAAAATGGCCGCCGGATGAATGGACAGTTCGAGCAATTGTCTCACCTGTACGCCGTTCCTCATGTGGTTTTGTGCATGCCGTGCTTGGGGTATCCGAGCTGCCTCATGACCTCGCTGCAGTAAGCCTCCACCTGGTTGATTTGCTCCACGCTCAGCCTCTCCCTCCAGGCGTAGATGGCCTCCTTGGCATCCCGAGACGAGATGAGGAAGGGCCGATCCGACGAGTAACCGCGGCCATGGGTCATGTTGAGCGCGAAGCTCTCCAGCTCCGGCGATGTGGACAGGTTGGAAAAGCGGTAGAGCTTCTGCAGCTCCTCGGCCGGGTGCAGTACCAGGTCCTCGTAGCGGACCCGCTGGTAGCGGCGGCGCACCCAGGGCGGCGCGTTGGTCACCAGCATCATGTCGCCCAGCCAGTTGTCGCAGATGAGCTCCATGGCGCTGGACACGTAGCTCTCGGCGCGGTTCATGCGGTTGTTGGGAACCAGTAGACGCTTGTACTTGTCGTTGTGCTTTTTGCTGCGCAAAACCTGGCGGGGCAGCACATATTTTGAACATGTCAACGGGGGTGGAGGGGGGGCATATGGTAGAGCAGTGACTAATATTACAGCTGCTTACTGTGTGAAAATGTCTTTGTTTTCCAGCCACAATGGTACAGAAACACCAAACCATAATGACTAATTAAACAAATTACAATGATTGGGGGGAAAATTACAAACTACCCTTTTAGGTGCGATTAGTTACCGTAATTTTTATACTTGCACAGAAATTAAGCATGTTAAAAAAACTTCCATTTCATTCTGAGTATTGGTTAACTTACTCAATGCAAAAAAAATTGTCTGTCTGATTGTTTTTCCTCAGGCATGGTGGTTTCTTAAATATCATATGGAGCTACAAGATTTGGCTCAGGGACTGATTTTTTTCTTCACAGATCATATTTGTGATGTACTACTGTCAAGTCATAATGAGCGTCTTGATTGCTAACTCCCCTCATCATGTTTATCTATTTATTTTGCATCCGACAATAAATAGCTAACTTATTTTTCTACCCTTGAGTGAAAGTTAACCATGTCAAAAAAAACCTTCAATTTTGACATTTCACTCCAGTTAACTTATTTTTACACTTGCACGACAATTGAAGTTGAAAAACGTTTGTCTGTCTCTAATTTCTTGTTTTTCTTTATTTAAGGCCATAAGATGTTGCCAGCGATTGCAGATGTTTGTTTTCATAGATACTATTTACCTACACTGTAAATAACACAACTTGTATTTGGGGGGGGGCTAAAGCAGTCATTTAAATTGGACCTACTTTAAAGTATAAATTATTGACATTTATGGTCACAATGTTATTTATCAGAACAAAGCAAGCAAGCGTTTGTTCCAAAACGCACACACACAAAAAAACTCCCCCAAGAAAGATCACCTGGATGCTCTCCTTCACCAGAGCCTGCTTAGACTTGAGGCGAGAGTTGTGCACGGCTCGCGGGTCGCGGAAAAGCTGCACGATGTGCAAGTTGATGGCCGGGTCCTTCATGAGGGGCACCAAGGTGCTGAGATCCAGAACGCGCACGCCCTTGATGACCACCACCGGGTACTTCTTGCACTCCCGTTCCAGCTCGCGGATGTCCCGCTTGGGGCACTTGGCGCAGCGGTCCTCCTGCACCAGGCCGACGCGGTGACGCTGGTGGGCGTCGCACAGGGGCTCGGAGCACACCACTTTGTTCATCTTCCATCCGAAGATGAAGGCTGTGGTGAGGTTCTGAGAGCCCGCGTACAGCTTGAGCACGGAGAAGTCGCAGCGGAACAGCGCGCTCAGCATGTCGCGCACGGCGCCCTGCAGGCTGCCGGCGTCGCCCGGGTAGAGGGCCTGCCAGATGTGCCACATGGGCTCGTACAGGTAGAACACGTCCGGATGCTGGTTGAACAGCTCGCCCAGGAACGACGAGCCGGTCCTCCAGGTGGCGTGCAGGTAGATGTGCGTGCGAGGCGCGCCGGGCCCGGGCGGCTCCGTGCCATTAGCGCCGTCCACTTTGTAGCCGTGCTCCCACAGCAGCTCCACGGCATTCTTCAGGTCCGAGCACCGAGATTGCTGCTGCTGCTGCTGCTGCTGGAGCCCGTGCTTGGCGCGCTGTATCGAGCGCTCCCCGAAGTCGAACACATAAGGGATGAGCAGGAGCAAACCCGTGTAGGCGAGGATCAGAATCAAGTATTTCTTCGGGATCCTCCTCTTCATCGCGCTGGCTTGCAAGCGCCGCGCTTTGGAGCTCCGCTCAAATTGTGCGTGCGCGAATCAAACCACTTGTGTGGCACGCTCAAATTCAGGGGGATGTGGCGAGAGGCGGGTCCAGTAAGTTGCTTAAATGAAGGCGGGGCCTATTTAGTGCTAAAAGTTGCTAAATGACGTTGTTGCTGTTTGTTGCTAAAAGCAGCTAATTGAAGGCAGGGTCGATCTGGTGCAAGGGTGTTTAAAAAATACATGGAATTTAAAAAAATAATTCTAGTCAAACAAAATTAAATTAAGGCGGGGCTATTTGCCTCATATAGTTACTCAATGACACCGCCCTTGCGTAAACTATATGCAAATAGGTTTACAGATTTATTATCATAACATTAAATTCGAGACATTGTTTTTTTACGTCTGTTTTCCACTAGAAGTGCTTGTGAATGTTTGCATGTTTGCATTGGAACCTGGACTTTTGAGCGACAAATAACTGTAGTTATTTGTCTCTATGGCATAAAGACAAATAACTACAGTGGGCAGCTCTGCCACATTCAAAATGGTGGGGATGTTGACGTATCCCAGCAACAAGCCATCCCGTTTAAGGCAAGGAAAAACACTCATTTAAATGAAAGACAACCAAATAGGAATGCGCAATTATTTCGTGGCAATGCGGTTGTTTATTGAAAGAGAAATGTGAGCAATAAATTGGACAAGACCACACACTTTCGATTTTGTGTCGTTAGCTCGCAGTGCATTGTGGGAAATGTGATTAAAAACACACCAATGCAGATTTTTAATTCCTATTAATTTTTGGCTTTTCTTGTCACTTCAAATTTGATCCAATTTAAATCAACAATACACTTTATGTTACAGAAATAAAGCACATAATAGCGTTTTTCTTCTTAGATTCGCGCATGCGCATAAGCCCTCTGCGAGCAAACGAAGATGTTGCTAAGTTAACCAGAGCGCCTCTGGCTACAGTCACAAATGGCGTTATACAAAACATGTTACCACAAATATTAGTGCCTCATTCTGTGTAGGGTAGTCCACCACGTAGACACCTCGCCATATGTGACGCCGACCTAAGCTATGGCTCACTGGAGCACTTTCGAGAAGGAGACGGAGAGGGAGACGAAGGAGCTGATCAGATGTGTGAGCAGACTGGACGACGAGGAGGAGCACAACTTCCAGCTGGCGCTCAAATTCGCTTGGTCCAATTTCAAGTAAGAAATTCCCGTGGTGAACCTCCTGTCCACATAATAGAACCTGATTACTTACGCTTGGATATGCCTTCTTCTGCGTTCCTCTTATTTGTGGGATCCCCCATGGAACAATTCTGGACGCCCTCGTGTTTACCAAAAACACTAGATGCCAACAAGTCTGATATGTGATGCTCCCAAAAAGTGTTTGACATTTTCTCTGTAAACGTCACAATGATTGTGACACGAGCAAAACAAGAAGCATTGGCTCTAATGTCCATCCTTGATTTTCAAGCCTTCATACTTTTCATTTGTTTAATCTTGCAATTGTCTCGAATGGTATTATTTTGTACGTTGACTGTTTGTAATGGCCACTTTGCAACTATGTTTCGAAAGATGCTATATAAACATAGTACAGTTATTAGATACTTTTTTTTTTGTGACACTAAGATGATTACCCCTGTTTTTTTCCCCCCTCTCAGATTTCATCGTTTCCTAGACGTGGACAGCCACAAAGTGCAGCGCAGCATCAGTGGGTAAGTGTCTGTTTTGGTTCCAATTTAAAGTTTCGTATGACGATTGAGGCAGATATAAAAACAAATTGGATTTACAGTCCTTGCGTTTTCATAACACCCTTTTGCCCAAGTTTCCTTTTGACTTTTGAGATGGATTTTCATCGAAAATTTAGGTTTAACTACAAATTATATTTGTGTTTTTAATGGATATCTTCATACTTATTTATGAATGTGATGCTTTATTCTGCTTTGAGCTCTTAGTTTTGAGGCAAAAATTAAAATGATTTTTTTTTTTTCAACACAGAATCTATGAAAAGCTCATGGTGCACTCGGAAGTGAGTAAGGCCGAAAGCTGGATGAGGCTGACTGATGAGTTCCTCAACTCGCCCCTAGCCAACACCACTGAAACAAAGGTACATACCCCTTTGCTGCGTTCTTCCAGAATTGCTTCTGTGTATTAACGATTGTGTGTGTATTTACAGACTGACGTTCACTACAGCGTACTGTCACTGCTCCTCCTCTTATCAGGCTCCCCCTCCAACACAAACTTTACCGAGAGACCTCGGGTGAAAGAGGCCGGTGAGTGAGGAACATACTGTGAACCTGTTAAATCGAGTTTTTTAAACGGTTGGTTTTTATTTTTTTGTTTGTTTGTTGTTGTTGGGTTTTTTTAAACAATATTCAGACAGACTTGTCTGAATTTAGGGTTGCGCACCTTCAGTGTGGTGTCACGTTGTGCCACAACATGCCGGGCAGTCGGGCTGAACAATTAATCGAATTTAAGTTGACATTGCAATATAGTAAAATGCAATTTTTGAATTGCAAAGGCTGCAATTTCGGGGAAAACTGCTTCTTTTCAATAAAATGATATCTCCCGCCATACACAGAACCAGAGGACAACTTTGACTGGGCGAAATATCTATGGGAGGGTGAGGACATAGACAATGGGCCATACCCTGATACTCCTGTGAGTATTACTCTAGAAGTTACTGGCTTTGCTTTTTCTTTAAACTTTACGATGGCAAACGAGAAAGTTTGATGGCTACCATAAAAACAGAAATTGAACTCATAAGGGCATAGGAAACAATAAAATGCATCACTATATGTGGTGGTAGACTATGTCAGGCTGCAGCGTGTGCTATGCACGCTCAAAAGTCACAGATACTACAGTAGAAAGTGAGAATGGTGACCCCAAGTGGATATAAATAAGAACTACACCTCACATGCACGTTATTGTGTTGAATAAAGCAAAGTCAGTTTTCTGTCTGATTCGTCGATCGAATAATTGGTGGCATACTTGATTCTTAAGATATTAAATACCTGCTGCCCCAGTCAATTTTATTTTATGCTCAATAAATTCACTTGAGCTGTTATTTCATGCTGGATGATCAGGAGTGGTCCGAGGAGGAGAGCGAGGGCGAAGACAGCCGTCAGCCAATCAGCAGGGAAGACTCCGGGATCCAGTTGGACAAAACCCCGCAGGAGGACAAAGACCACGCCGGCAAGACGGTTTCAGTCCCGTGGACAGGTCGGAAACAATCGCAGCATAGTGGGAGCTTGACCTAAGAGCTTAATTTGTTCCCTGACCAAACTTGTTGCTGAATTTATTTCGGGTTCCAAGAACAAAAGTCTTCATGATGATTTTCAATATGTGGGGAGAAAATAAATCTTTTTGAATCTGTTTTGTGGCAGTGGGTGAACCCGAAGCCCGAGCCTGGCTGGAGCAACACGTGGTGACTCCCTACTGGGTGCCGCATGCCTCCCGTTTCGCCCACAGCCTCCATTTACACTCCAACTTGTTCAATGTCTGGTGAGACCTTTGCAAAGACACGAATATTACGGCGTAGTCTTCTAATTTTGTGCCGGGCAATTCATCAAATTCAAAGTCTGCAATTTGGGGAAAGACATGCTTCATTTCAGTCGATCGGTAGGCCTTCTTTTTTTTTATATATGTATATTTTATTTAGCTTTTTTTGAGGGGGGGACTATACAGTAAGTCACTTTTTTCAGGGTGAAATTTTTTAGACATAGTAAATATCATTTTGTATTGTGATATGTAGTTGTTTATTTCATTCTTATTTTTTAAACCATATTGCAAGATTGCGGTGGGAAAAAAATTGTTTTTCAAAATCGGCAAGCCCGAGTGAACTCATAAATTACTGAATAAAAGTCATACATTTGTGATGTGCTACTGACCCATTTTCCTCCGCAGGGACCAGCACTTGTATAACACGGATCCGCTGTATCTGCCCGAAGAAAAAGCTTTTGTTACTGAGACGCAAGTCATCCGCGAAACACTGTGGTGAGCTGCACGATCACATTTTTGACTTTGTAGGTTAACATTTACCGCTGTCGTTTTGTTTCACTGCAGTGTCTCCAAAAGTAAATTACACTGCGCAACCGTAGTAGTTAGTCAGCTTTCATTTTTTGGTCATAATTTTTGGTTTCCCAGGCTTCTATCAGGGGTGAAGAAACACTTCATTTTCCAACATCACGATGGGAAAGTGTCGGTCAGGAATAACGTGGTGGTCACTCATCTCACCAGTGTAAGTGCAACCACACACACGGCCGCAGTTTTATCCATAATAAAGTAATAATATACATAATAAACTCGACTTTTTGCTTTATTAGTTTGGTTTATTCGCATAAATTACACCCATGAGTCAAGATACCGTTGTATAAAAATGCCCCGTTTTGCCCCATTTGTCACAGAACTGCCTCCGTTCCGTGCTGGAGCATGTGGCCGCGTACGGCCAGGCGGTGTTCCGCCTGCAGAGATTCATCGACGAGGTGACGGGCCACAGTCCCGAGCTCGGTCCGGCCGGCGCTAAAAGGGGCTCCGAACCTCCGTTCAGGACTTACCAGGCCTTTGTGTGGGCCCTCAACAAGTACTTCACCAGCTTCAAGGAGGAGCTGGTCACCATCGAGAGAGGGCTCGTGTCCAAAGGCGAGTACCGAGGAATCCAGCTGAACAATCAATCGTTGTCGTATCGATTGTACGTCATGCAAAGTGGTTCTCCTTCAGATGAGACGGTGACGCTGTCCGCCGTGCTGGAGCGTCTCAGCCCGCACCTCGCGCAAATCAAAGTGCTGCACAAGGTTTTTTGCACCGGCATCGCCGAGGTGCCGCCCGAGACCCCAAATGTTGTGCGGGCCTCGCACTTGCTCAACACGCTCTACAAGGCCATCATCGAGTACGACAGCGTCGGGGAGGCTTCCGAGCAAACGGTGTGTGTTTTGTATTTTTTGTGTATCTCTGGGACACAAAAACACAAAATACAGATTTTGCTATGGAGTTTAGTAAAGTTTGCCACTTTTCTCCATTAGGTGGCTTTGCTCTTTTCACTCTGGACCGAGACCGTACGACCATATTTAGAGATAGTGGATGAATGGATCGTCCACGGACACCTGTTCGATCCCGCCAAAGAGTTCATCATCCAAAGGAACAAGGACGTGGCGGTGAATCACAGGGACTTCTGGCACGCCACCTACACGCTGTACAGCATCTCCGAGTCGGTGGAGAGCGAGATGAGCGACGCGGCCAGCGGCAGTTCCGGAGGGGACGGCGCAGCGGGAAACCGGCAGCTGACAATGGTGTCCTTCCTCAAGCCAGTCCTCAAACAGATCATCATGGCTGGAAAGTCCATGCAGCTCCTGAAGAACCTGGACCGCAATGAAGATGCTCAGCAGTCCTCGAGAGGTAAGTCAAGAGTTTTTGTTCGAGATTCTAAATCGAACAGGAAGTTGGCCGTTTTGATTTTGAATCCAACCTTTCGCACGCTGGAAAGTAAGGAAAGAAAATTTGCTCCGAACTCTTGTTTTACAGATTGACGCAAAATGAGGCGGACATGTACATGATAAGAGATGACCAAAATAAAAAAAAAAAAAAAAATGGATGAAAACGTTTCACGGACCCATGCTTGAAATGTAACACAGATGCCGAGCGCAAGAGTTTATACACGCTGTTCCTGGAATCGGTGCAGTCACGTCTGCGCAGCCAGGACGCGTCTCCTTCTGGCGCCGTGACCGAGCAACAGGCCAGCAGGAAGAGCCTGATCCGGATGCAGTCGGTCATCGCGCAGCATCTCCAGATCGAAGATCTCCATGATCCGCTCCTGGCCATCAATTTTGCCAGGTCAGCCCCAGTAACAATCTACCCTCACTTTACAAGTGTGTTGTTTTGTTTTTTTAAGTTTTACAATACATGGGGACTCCCCTACTCAGGAATGTTCACCTTACGGGCATTTTGGCTGTGCGAACACTTCCGTCTTCATTAAAACTTTTTTTTTTTTTTTGCGTCAGGCTGTACTTGGAGCAGAGCGACTTCCACGAGTGCTTCTCCCGGGACGACTTTACCGTGGACCGCTCGTCGCAGTCGGTCACCTGCCAGACATTCGAGCTCACGCTGCGCTCCTGCCTCTACCCGCACATCCAGCGGCGCTACGTCGAGTGCTGCGGCAACCTCATGAAGACTCTGAAAAAAGACTACAAGTAATGGCCTTCTCAGACTGCATCAGTTTTTTTTTTGTCGTTCATGACGGTCGCGCTGTTAGACTGCCAGATAAATATTGTGCTGTGTCTTGGGAGATGTCACCGACCAGATCCTGTGCAATCGTTGCGTGCTTTCGTCAAGATTCAGTTCATTTTCAGTCACGCGTGCTCCAGCCGTTACTGTACTCAAACTCGTAACAATGCTCCGATGCTGCGCCACTGATACCACTGCACTGTCTTATACATCGAGTACAAATTACACTCTGCAAAATGGATGATGTACTCCTCTTGGGCGGCAACGAAGGCAGCCGCCGTCCGGCAAGCACGTCTTGTTCTTCTCCTCCTTCACACCTTCTTTTTCTTCAGGCTGCTGGAGTACCTTCAGGCCATGAGGCACTACTTCCTGCTCGAGGCCGGCGACACCATGTACGACTTCTACACAGCCATCTTTGACAAGGTGCGCGAGAAGGAGAGCTGGCAGCAGCCGTCCTTCCTCAACGGCCAGCTGCAGGAAGCTGTCGGACAACGCCGCCCGGAGGACAGTAGCAGGTACTGCATGTGCGTGCCTGTATTTGTTTGAATGGATTCAGTAATTAATCTACAGCTTTCTTCCTTCGTAAGATTGTCAATCTTCTTGGAGACAATTGATCCTGGCCGGAAGAAACACCCTGTCAATAATGTTGAAGTGCTGACGCTCAGTTACAAGGTGGGTTTTTATTACACTTGGTCAACGCAATTTTAATATATTATTTTTTTTGCCCTCGGCATAAAAGAATGAAAAGATTAAGTTTTTTTGTACTGTCGTTTTTCCTCCTCCTCAGGTTCCGTGGCCCGTGGACATCGTCATCAGTTCCGAGTGCCAAAAAATTTACAATCAAGTGTTTCTGCTGCTGCTGCAGATCAAATGGGCCAAGTACAGCTTGGACACGCTTCGATTCAGCGGTAGGCGTTGTCATCCCTCGTTCCCTCCGTCATGCTCAACTGGTGCATAAGCACCGGAAGTAATACGTTGTATTGAATTTTCAGAGCTTGCAGATTTCACACAAAAACTGGAGGGGGCGCCGGCCGACGATGCCAAGCAGAAAGAGCGACTGGTCAAGCAGCAGATTCACCGCATGTGTTTGTTGCGTGTCAAACTCATGCACTTCGTCAACAGCCTTCACAACTACATCATGACCAGGGTGGGCCCATACGACCGCTCAATCACACGCCTTCGTTAACACGTACATACTCAGATTGAAAAATGCCCCAACAACACAACTTTTTTATTTTTTTTTTGCCAGTTACGAGCCACACAAATTAGATTTTCCGTTACAAGCTCACTTTATGTTTGCATAATCGGAGCAGTTTAAGTCCTGTCAGCCGATGTGCTTTCACCATTAATTGAACTAGGTTATGACAAACGCACAAATACAAAATGAGAACACTCACAAGGAGCAGTTGGATTCCATGATTTGGACCAACCAGCCGATTCGGCTCGAGCACACATGAAACACACTAGCAGTACAAAGCAGTTTATTTTTAAAAATTTGATTTCTCTCTTGGTCAGATCCTGCACAGCACCGGACTGGAGTTCCAGCACCAAGTGCAGGAAGCAAAGGACCTAGACCAGCTGATCAAGATCCATTACAGATACTTGGCAACCATTCATGACCGTTGCTTATTGAGGGAGAAGGTAATTAATACGGTCATGTATCCATAGTCATATTTTTTTTTGTACGGGACACATCGTATGATGGTAAGGTGTTACTGCTTCGTGCCGCAAACATATCCGTCCACTCCGTGAACAAATACAGTGCAGCTCAGCTTCTGACTAGGAGATGAAATGGCTTGCTTTGTGTTTCTTGGTAGCCATTTAAACGTGACTCATTTGAAACAAAAACAATTGCATGATAATTAACTTTGCATTGTTAATTTTTCCAGGGGATGTTGCGTGTTCCTAAAAAGACGACGAACTGTTGATGTTAATAATAATAATGTTGCACTTCTTTCAAAAGGAGACAAACAACTGCTTTGCCTTCCTAAAAAGAAGACAAACTCTTAATGTTGCACATCACGATAAAGACATCATACGATTGATGCCGGTCTTCCCTAAGGGCACATAATCGATGTTGCACATTGCAGACAAATAATTGCTGTCGTGTGTTCCTAGAAATACTTTTTTTCAGTTCGCTAAAAATTTGTTTTGCGTTTACATAAAAAATAATTAAATCACAGTTTTGTAGTTTTTGTTACCGCAATGAGTATCAGTGTGAACACAACAGTGACATCAGCCATTTTCTCTTTCCTTCCTTCCTTTCTGTCTTTCTGCCAACTCCCCCCCTCTCTCCCTCAGGTCAGTTTTGTTAAGGAAGCCATCATGAAGGTGCTCAACCTGGTCCTCATCTTCTCGGACCGATGGCAAGCCGGATTTGGCGCCTGGAAGTAAGAAGCGTGTGTAGAAAGATTTCACCTCAGAAAACACCATGAATTTATTCATGTATTTTTCCATAGGATTGAGTCCATTGCCAAAATGGAGTCCGATTTCAAAAATTGTCACATGTTCTTGGTGACCATCCTCAACAAGGCTGTGTGTCGTGGCTCTTTCCCTCATTGTAAGTCCAATCTTTATGCAATTTTAATGTTTAATGGACAGTCGAGATGTGTATGTGCGTGTGTGTTTGATTTTTTTGTTGTTGTGGTTGTTTACAGTGGAGTCACTTGCCCTCTCGTTGATGGCAGGCTTTGAGCAGTGCTGACGAGGGGGCCGCAGTCCAACAGTGTGTTTTCTGAGCACTGAAACTCATGTTGACTGTACATATTTGAGCAAGACTTGTTTGTAAATGTCTCTTTACCTGCTGTCAAGGTGACTGTTAATGTGTTGTTGTATAAAGCCCAATAAATCCTACTTAATACTGAAGATCTCATTTTGATAGCCTGTTTAACTGGCTCTGACACTTTAAACTTACTTGTGATACACTCTTTTTGTGATACATTCTTCAGCATTTGTACTCAATGAATTGCATTTCATTATTCAGTCAATTGACCAAGGCAGAGTGTTTTTTTTTTAAATTCAGTTTTAATTATATTTTAGAGCAACTTTCTTTGTAGTTTTATAAATGAAGTTAATTTAAGTTAGTTTTTTTTTTTAAAGATTTTTCTATTTCGTTCACGAAAATGCCAGTAAGCCTTTTAGGTTAAGAACTGAATCCCCCCTCCCCCAAAACAAACAAACAAACAAACACACCAATAAATAAATATCCGTCCATAAATTATAAAATTATAGTGGAAAAAAATCCGCGAGTGCCGAACCGCGAGTTTACGAGAGTCCAGTGTACATTCCTTTGGCTTCACCTTTCCTGGCTGGTTGGGGGAGGCACTCCTCTCCTCTGCTCTCGTCTGCTCGGCGTCCGCCTGTTTGTATCTCGCTTTTTCTCTTCCTGTTGAATTTCCCAGTTTGTTTGAGCCTGGACAGGAACTCCGCACTCCGCCCCATGGTTAATAACACCGAGCTTGGAAGGACTCCTCGAGCTGCCGATTGGGAAAAACTCCCCATACACTCCACCTTGGAACTCCATTCTCGGTTGGGGAAAGGAGGAGGGGGAGAAATCGACGACGTGCCCGGCTGAATGGCTCTCCCGTCGTCTTAGTCAACTCTCGGTTCTCCGTAGCTAACCACCAACTGTCGCCGGGTGAGTTTGGACAGATTGAACCGAGTTACGCTAGCAAACTTTGGGTGGAGGCTTCCCTTGTGGCGCCTGCTTGAAATCCCCCTTCCCCGTTAAAAATATCACTAAACTTCGCCTAAACATCATGTTATGTGGGATGTTACTCCGATAATCATGTTACAGTATTTGAAAGTGACTTTTTTCTTTATTTTTTTTCCCCCTTGGTGGCTCGAGTGGTGAGGCCGCGACAGGCTCACCGCAGCGACGGAGTGGGGGCAGGCACTTTCTCACTTCAAAGGGAAAACAATAAATTAGATTCAAATTCACGATAAATTGGCTTATTTTTGTGTTTCAAATTCATAATATGCCCACAACTGTGCTTGTTGGATCACCTGTCCGGGAACAGAACAGAAAGTGTGGCATGAAAGTGGAGCTGTGGTTGATGATGCGTTCATGGCACTGTAGCTCCCGTTCACTGTCATTTTGCTGCGATTTAGTGAGTGATTTTAAAAAAGTTAACAAGTTTAAAGTACAGAAATTAAAAATATAAGAGAAGAGCACAGAGGTTTTATCCACTTTTTTCATAAACAATGTTTTCTGCTGCAACTCTGGTTCATTTGACTTGCTGGATTTTTTTTTTTTAAACAGCGTATTGCTGCCTACCAAAAAAACTTTTGTATCTCGTTATAAAGTGATATGTTTCACGTTTTAAGAAATATAAATATAATTTAATGTAAAGAATTTCATATTAAAAGGTGATGCGTTACAGTACACAAGAAGGACTCCACTAGTGACCTGAGCCGGTATGAAGTACTTTGTTGTGTTCTGCCAAATGCAGAAGCTAAACTTGGAAGTTGGTGGGAAAAATTTTTGGAAATTTCATCATGGCGGAAAAAAGGCAAACGGTGCTCAAGAGCCTTCGGTTGCAGACCCCTGCTTTAGCACTTTGTACATTTAAATAAAAATACAGTACCATACTTGAAAAAATGTAATCCAGAGGAAAAAAGGACAGCAGACAAGCTTTTATCCGCGATTTTATCGATACACGGGACACACATTACAACAGGAGGGCCTTAAATGAGCTCATCCTCAACTGCAAGAATCCTTCCAACATCAACTGTCAGGAAGTTACGTAATGTGCCGCTGTTACTTTAAAAAAATTGAAGTGTTTTTGATAACCATAGAACCGGAAATGTAATGTTGGCTCTGGCAGTAAAAAAAAATGTAAAACATAAAACCCTGCCTGCACCGTCATGTCCATGATGAGTAGTTTTGCTTTATTTTAGATTTATTGTGCAGCCTCTCCCATATTTTTACATTTCACGTTAATAGTCATTAAAAATATGACTTATGACATTGTTTGTACAGTCACGGTCAGCCAGGTATTGATGGAACACTGTTAAGTTGCAGTGCGACCAAGCGCTTGTGTTGATTGCGTCTGTACACATCACTGTGCTCTCTATGATGTCACAAAGAAATTTAAATAGTTGAGGCGGCATTAAATGGTGAACGTTGCATGCTTCTGGGCTTGGCGCTGCCTGCGTCACCCACTTTAGGCCACTGTAAGTAATAAGCCTCTTACGTTGTGGCAGGACTAAAACTTCCCGAGCTCTATCGCTTTTATCAGAGGAGACACTTTGAGGTTACCCCCGTTTTTTTTTTTATATGTCATGTTCCTGACTTGTGTAACCAACCTTATAACCTTGGGCAGTTTTTTGGGAAGGGGTTCTGTGTGGTTGAGATCAAGATGAATACCTCTTCAAGCACTTTGAAAAAAGGAAAGTCAGATATCTGAGCAGAAGTAGTTTCTTTCCATCCCGTGCATTTGAGTTGCACTTCCTTGTCTGGTCGCTTGTTGCGAGCAAGATTGGCAAAACTTTAAAGGGGAACTAAACCCCCTTTTTTTTTTGAAAATAAGTTGTTTGTGCCATCATTAGTCAAAATGCAATATTTCTGATTAATATTACGTTCATGGGATAAGAATCAAACAGATCAATTAATCAATTTTCATCCGGCTCATTGGTCTGCCGTGTTGAGCAACGTCACCCTCTGCTGTCAACCAAAATTAACATCACAGCTACTCTCGGCTATTGCCTTGCAAACATCACGCAACCCGGAAAACGGGTTAGCAGACACCCCGTGTATGCCAGCATGAGTACTAGTATAAGAAAGGGTAGTTTTAGTCTCTTGATATACACTCTTTTAGTAATTTATGTAATAATGTACATCTTATCTCTCGGTACAATGAAACTCTGCGGTAAAGCCAATCCACGTACCGCTCCATCCGTAGCCAACTTTGATGTCCTCCTGTGACCTTCCGAGCCCGACGTGCTTTGTTTGACTCGCTGATTGTTCGCTATCAGGGAGAAAGCAAGCAGTCAGCATCAATGTGATGAACCACAACTCTACACAATTTTGTTGTTCTAGACCACTGCTTCCCCAAGTGGGGTCCCCCCATACTTTGGGGGTATGCGGAATGATTTGCAAGAAATGATTTGTTTTATGCTTTTAAAAAAGTGCATATGCATAATGACTTTAAAATCTTGGACACAAGAAATACCCTGCATTTATTAAAAAAAATAAAATAAAATGATACAAACTAAACTAAAGCAAGGCATTTTTTTTGCAAAACAAAAAAATTACCAAACCCGCTCTAAGAACTAATGAAAACTGTCCGAATTTGAAAAACAAAAGTCAAAATGTATTTAAAAACTAACCATAATGAAAAATTCAAAAAGGTTATAAGCCTGTTTCACACACTCGTTCACTCTCAAAAAAGTACCGGCACACGTTTGTCGTCATAACGCCAGAGCTTTCTGTCTTCTGTGCCTGCTTGTCAAAATGAGTAAACGTGTTGCCTATTTTTGTGAATCATTTCAACAGAATGACGTCCACCGTCACCTTGGAGGATGCCCTCTCCAACGTGGACCTTCTGGAGGAGCTGCCGCTGCCTGACCAGCAGCCGTGCATCGAGCCTCTGCCTTCATCGGTCATGTACCAGGTCAGCAGTTTGAGGTTGTAAAACGTGCGTGGGTGATTGTGATGGTCTTGAAGGTCTCACCGACTTGTTGTGTCCTTCCTCTCGCAGCCCAACTTCAACACAAACTTTGAGGACCGCAACGCCTTCGTCACGGGCATCGCCCGCTACATCGAGCAGGCCACCGTCCACTCCAGCATGGTGCGCTAACTCACTGCTTTTGACACCACGCTGTCCATTTTCATCCATTGTTCCCCTCCCCATAGGAATTAGTGGAAATTGACCAGGCAATGCTTGATGGGGCATTTTTACACTTTGAACTGTCATACAGGTTGAAAATGAAGCGCTGAGTTGCAAAGATTTCAGCAGAGTTTTGCTCAGTATGGCAAAAATATTCACATGGTTTACAACATTACAAAGAAGTCAGAATATTTTTGTGAATGATAGAAAATACCAAAACGGATGATGAACAACACTAATGTTGAAAATAAATTAGGTGACAATGTTTTTCATGTTTTACTCATAACAAAACGGTAATACGTTTGCATTTTTATTTGTCAAAGTCCAAGGAAATGTCTGAGGACAAATATAACCCAAAAACATGTTTTCTCATGAACAAGGGGGAAAAAAAAGGTCAGGATCTGTTCTCCTCTTTAAATCGAAGGCAATTTCTAACATTAAATATGACCAAATCCACCTAAATGACTTTACTCTCACTAACTCACCTAAATTAAAGAACATGTCTAAGATTAAAATCGCTAAATATTCATGTTTGAGTATGAACAAAAGTCTTTGGCAAGGCTCAAAAGGCTTTGTGTCAAGTTAGGAGGCAGAAGGGGGGATAATTCCTGTGTTTTGGAATCAAACAAACTTTGTTTGGAAGCAGCAATGCCTCTCTTTGCTCCCTTCTTCCTCCCACCTCCTCCCTGCCACCTCCTGGGAGTAAATGACTCATGCATGCCTTAAACGCTGTGAGCCTTACGCGTGCGCGTGTGTGTGTGTGTGTGTGTGTGTGTGTGTGTGTGTGTGTGTGTGTGTGTGTGTGTGTGTGTGTGTGTGTGTGTGTGTGTGTGTGTGAGAGAGAGAGTGAGAGGAAATGAATGGGCACTTTTATTAGCTCTATTTTTGTTAACTGTATTTAAAAAAAAAGCCAACTTAATTTTGATCGTATGTCATAAAATGAAGACAAAAGCATTTTAAAAAATGGATACATAGCGACTAAGTCGCCAAATAAGTCATACAGAGGGGTGTAGTAGGATGGCAAAACTCCTGATTCGCTGTATGTGGTGGTTTTTAAGTCGTGGTTCGGTTAACGTCGAGCAAAATTGATAATAGGTGGTTTTCTTTGGTGATGTAAAAACCCCCAAATATATTCAATAAATATTATGTGTATGTATATGTAACATTTAATATATATATATATATATATATATATATATTTTGGAAGATGAGCTAACAGTTTTTTTAGAGGAGTGTAATAAGACCAAAGGTTTCTCGTCTTTGAAGAGAAGCGCAAAAGCAAATATTTTTATTCTTTACGGGGAAGTGCAACACCGATAGTTTCTTCTTTTGGCGAACGTGCAAGATCAAGAGTTTGTCTTTTTACGAAAGTGCATCCTCAGTCAGTAGCCTTCTTTTTAGAAAGCTGACAAATCAATACTGTTTTATTGGGAAACGCCAACATTCATTTGTCTTAATTTTGACAAAGGCGCAGCATCAATAATTTTTATTATTATTTTGTGGGAGGGGCAAAATCCAACATCAACTGGTTTGTCTTTTTTTTTTTTTTTTTTTAAGGAAAGTACGGCACCCATCGCTTGTCTTCATTTTAGGGAAAGCGCAACATCAATATTTTGTATTCTTTCTATGACGGCGCAACATCTATTGAGAAAACGATGGCAAATGGTGTCCGGTGAGGGTATTCGGCTTTGGCAACTGGGGTCATCGTGTTTTCTTGGTGTCTGTCTGTGGCCGTAGAATGAGATGCTGGAGGAGGGTCAGGAGTACGCGGTCATGCTGTACACCTGGAGGAGCTGCTCACGCGCAATCCCACAGGTAATCACGAGTACTCGTAAGCCCAGCGCCACCTTCCTTCACTCACTCGTTGCTCTCCCGCCATAGGTGAAATGCAACGAGCAGCCCAACCGAGTGGAGATCTACGAGAAGACGGTGGAGGTGCTGGAGCCCGAAGTCACCAAGCTGATGAACTTCATGTACTTTCAGGTGCAAGACACGCTTTTACCTAGCGGGAAATTGTGAACCGTGGCTATCACGTGTTTTTTTTTAGAATGGGGCTTCACTGCAATCGAACCGACATTCAAACGTTGTTTCTTCTAGCGCACCGCCATCGACCGCTTCTGCGGCGAGGTGCGCCGCCTGTGTCACACCGAGCGGCGCAAGGACTTTGTGTCCGAGGCCTACCTGCTCACGCTGGGGAAATTCATCAACATGTTTGCCGTCCTGGATGAGCTCAAGAACATGAAGTGCAGCGTCAAGAACGACCACTCGGCTTACAAGCGGTAAGAACAAAACAGCCGTCCAGACCTCCTGGAGATGATTAAGGCCTGCAACTAAATAAAAGCCGCGCCGATGTAAAAGATCATTTCAACAACGATGGACTGAAAAATATGTGTCTTTACCCGAAACAGTCAGAGTTTTAAAAAATAAATATGAATAAATAAAAACCAAAGCCAAAATGAAATGTACAAAATTGCATTTGAATTGTAACCCGAATGTAATTGTATAAATCTGGAAATAATAGCTGCGAATTATTTCCGGATCAGTCACGAGTGCAATAAAACATGACCTTTACTTTTTAACTATTTGATGTCAATTCTACGGAATTGTATTCATTACATCGAAGAAGTATTTCTGTATTTTGTGTGTCATCAGATCTCGACAAAAATAAATACTACGATAGGTGGCAGCATCTGGCAACAATCCACTTCACCCTTGACGTTGCAAAAAAGATGAAAATACCTGATGAAATGCTGTGAGAGTTTGATTTGAAACAAAATCCTGTTTTTCTTTCTGTCCTACAGCGCTGCTCAGTTTCTCCGAAAAATGTCTGAGCCCTCATCCATTCAGGAATCCCAGAACTTGTCCATGTTCCTGGCAAACCACAACAAAATCACTCAGGTTGGCCCTCCAGAACGACAAATGGCATCGCTCGCGATGAGACCGATCCAATATTTGAAAGTCTCTTTTTGCTCCGCACCGGCAGTCTTTGCAGCAGCAGCTGGAGGTGATCAACGGCTACGAGGAGCTGCTGGCCGACATCGTCAACCTGTGCGTGGAGTATTACGACAACAAGATGTACCTGACCCCCGGCGAAAAGCACATGCTGCTCAAAGTGAGTCATCCCGGGCCAGCTCAGCAGGGAAACAGTTTGCTCCCCACGTATTGTTTGTCGGCAGAATTGACCCCCCCCCTTCCCCCCTCCCTTTCCCATGCCTTTCAACCAGGTCATGGGCTTTGGCTTGTACCTCATGGATGGAAACAGCAGCAACATCTACAAGCTGGATGCCAAGAAGAGGATCAACCTGACCAAGATTGATAAGTTTTTCAAGGTACGAATGAAGGAGCATAAACGTGTGTAATGTGGTACCTTGATTTTACGAGTGCCCCCAAAATAAGAGTTTTTCAAATGAATTAATTGAAATGCCATTCATTCGTTCCAGTCCCCCCAAAAAACATTGTTTTTTCTTTTTTTCATAAAGAAAATGGCACAGTAAGTACAATTCTTACACATACAGCAAGTTTTCCCTCATCCCTCGCCACTTATCCCGCCTGTTCTTAGCATTTACACCACCTTAACTCAAGTGACTCACATGGATTGTCTCGTTCGCAGCAACTCCAGGTGGTTCCTCTTTTTGGCGACATGCAGATCGAGTTGTCCAGGTACATCAAGACCAGCGCTCACTTCGAGGAGAACAAATCCAGGTGAGAGGAGAGCGCCCACATGTGG
>CAAKHF010011038.1:3741-15651 GCA_901007745.1 Hippocampus kuda
AATAGGAAGCAAGTAAAGGCAAATGTTGACAGAGGCCGTCCTTGTGGCCACATTAGCCACTCATGCTTGAGCGCCGGCTAAAAAGCCGCTGCATTATTCAGTCTCTCACACACACACACACACACACACACACACACACACACACACACACACACACACACACACACACACACACACACACACACACACACACACACACAGGCATGAGCGTCTCTGGACTGTGTGTGTGTGTCTGGCCCTGTGAACACTTTTTGGGGCACATGCCTTCACTTTATGGGCAGAGCGGGACTGCACGATGCCTAATTAGCATCAGCCTCTCTCTTTTCTTTCTTGGGGGCTGCTGTCCATGGTGCTGAAAGTTTCAACCCATACTTTTTGTTTTGGTTTTGGTTTGACAACAAAACAAGTCATGCTCTTAGATTATTACGTTGTCAGAATTTAGGTCAAGGTAGAGCGAGACCACAGGCGAAACTGGATGAAAATTCCCCATTGTGGTCAGCAAAATGGTCACGGTATTACCCGGTATTGTTCATAGAAATTTGTTAAAGGGAGCGAGACAAGTTAAAAAAAATTGTAAGCATTGCTGAATCAGCCATCCTCAATACGATACCACAATTAAGAAAGTAAAAAAGAAAAAAATATTCACATTTGGGCGAATTTCAAAATAAAAAACAAAAATGCATAAATCATAGCTGACAGATACAGTAAATCACATTAAAAAAACAAATATATAAAAATACAAGAATATTTAAAAAAAAATTCCAAAATAGGTAAAAAAATAAAAAGAACAAAATTAGCCATCGGAAAGCACTGGAAAACTCAGTTGCAAGCATGTAATTGTCGATAATTGCAGCTGGCTGGTAACGAGGCGGATGAGCTTACTTTCGCTTGGCCCGCTCTCTGCACCTTTCGTTTTCATTCGGTCGGCCTGTGTTGGCACTTGGTGGAACAGCCATCGATTTGTGTGTGTGTGTGTGTGTGTGTGTGTGTGTGTGCGTGCGCGCGCGTGCGTGTGCGTACACGTGCGCGAGCGTTGACTACCTTCAAGATGGCTGGCAGCACAGATAAGAAAAACGACATTTGGGAAGTCGCATTATCTACTGCGCCATCGGCAAACTTTGGTTCATGGCTTCAGTCCACGCTCGCCCCCGAGGAGAATACTTTTTTTTTTCCCCCTTTACCTTTTTCCTTGCTCATCAATAAGTGTACTGCACGCCAGCTGAAAGCCACACCATACTCTGAGCACCGTAGCCAGCGACAAATTGAAGGTATGGGTGGATAATTACCTCATCGAGATTTTGAGGAAGTCCCGATACTTTGGCGTTGTTAACCTGCTCTCCGTCTGGCTGCAACATGTTGATGTCAGCGCTTTTACTTCCTGTCAATGGAGAAAAAAACCCCCCAAAAAACAAATGGCTGAAGAATTGAACACCAGGAAGTACAACAATACAACCTTGAGATGCAAGTTTAATCCCGAAATTCCCAATTCACAGCAGCAAAGTTATGAAAGGAAGAAGTAGAACAACAAAATATAGGAGCTGCTGGAAAGGCAGCCACTCACGCGGCGCCATTTTGAAGTCAAAATAACAAAAATAACACAACACAACACATAGGACACAGACAGTCGTGCAATCTTCACCACTTTTCTGCATACACTTTGTGTCCCGAAAGTGACAACACTCGTATCTCAAATATATTTTCCCTGCTGAGCATAATGTCCGGTCCAGCTTCCCACCAAGAAACAAACATTTATGTTGTTGTTGTAATATGGAAAAAAATAACACGCGATAATATTGTACAGTATAAACACAACAGTCTGGGATTCCCTGTCCCCGGAACCTCGGATAAACGGAAGACAATGCGATGAGGAAAACAAGAGTCAGAATATAAGTGAGTAGAATTGAAAAAATTGAACAGTTTGTGCACATTAATTTCATGCTGCAATCCAGTTGAGTGGGCTACTCCTCCTGGTGTGCCAACCTTGGCCACTGGGAGGGAGTGCAATGCAGTCAGGCAGCCACAAACGAAGAAGAATACTTCCTCTCTGACTACAATCGGTTGTCATTAGTCACTTTTCGTAAAGGAGAAAAAAATATATGCCTGTGAGCATTGTTATATTATGTCTAAATTTGTCATATCCGTAGCTCAAAACCTGATGATGCTTTTCACCTGTCAATGGTGTTTTGCATCGTTTGTTAGCATTGAGCTAAGGCGCCATTATATTGTGATTGCATTGGAAGTATCCCATTAAAAAAAGGTCAAATTAGTTTAGAAATGTTTTTTTTGGGTGGCACTTGAGCAGACTGAAGAGGTTGCTGAGGCTGTGACGCTCGATGAAAATAAGGCTTTCTCGCATCCGCTTCCCGTTTGCCTGTGATTATGTGTGAGGAGGCAAAAAAAAATATCCTTCTTTTTCCTCGCCACTCAACAATCTGTTGATCCCTGGCGGAATCTTGAGATGAAAGGCGGCGACGGCGTGAAGCATCCTCGCTTTTCTCACCGGGAGGTAAAAAGTACTCCGGCAAAACTTTGACTGGCACAATGAAGCGTTATCAGCGTCGGGCCTTTTTTGATGGCGGCTCGGAAACTATCGCATCGCCTCAACCCAGGCCTTTGACTGCCTCCACCCCCTACCAAGGTGTTCCTTTTGATTACCTCCGCAGCAGATTAATTGCTTTTCTGAACCCCCACCCACCAGACGTCTGCTGGCTGCACCAAATGGATGCCTGCCAGAATGGGGGGGGGGGAACCTCTCCAAAACAAAACAAATCTCCATTCCTGACCTTCCTTGCCTTACTTTGCCTCCGTCGTCACGATGAGCAGCATCAGCGATGTTCTCTTTGCTTTTGGGGGAAGATGACGAGCAGATAAGGAGCTTCGTCTTTTTAATTCTCGTTTCGTCGCGAATACGTACTCACTATTCAGTTCCTTTGAGTGCTGTGCCAAATCTCCTTGTCCTTTTGCTAATGTGTTGGACAAGTTCAGTCGATTAGTGCCATAGGAACGGAATTGTGCACATGACTGCTATTGGGGTCCAAAGGAATTATTCCGTGTTGGCCCGAATGTAAGACGGTGTTTTTTGCATTGAAATGAGACTGAAAAAGTGGGGGTCGTCTTATATTCGGGGTCTAGACATTATACCCATTCACGACGTTAGATGGCGCCAGATATCAATGAAGCGAATGCTGAACTTGACTCCCCAGGCCAAAGTGAACCCCCACCACGAAGAATAAAAATAAAAATAGCGGTAGCATGAAGAAGAAAAATAAAAAATAGCGGTAAGAAGGAAAAGAGAAGAAAATAATAGAAGAGATAACAGAAAATGGAGAAACGTAGTGACAATCTGGAGAAAAGTGGGTCGAAGATTGGCCAGGTTAACCGGCAGTTGAGAAGTTATGATGTCATTTACATTTCAAAAACCAGAAGCCATTCATTTACGAATGTGATTGCACTTTAGATTTGAATGAGGCAAAATAACATGCTTTTTCTCTCAAATATATATATCAAATATATATATATATATATAATCATTTGTGTCAGATGTACTGTAATTATTTTCTGTATAAAAATGAATTTGGTGTTCAAAAAGTCTTTTTTCAAACGAGTCTTGAAAAAGAGGGGGTCGTCTTATAATCAGGGCCGTCTTATATTCGGGCCAATACAGTACTTGATTGTAGAACAAATTTTTTTTTTTTGGGCGAAAACACACAAATACGAGAAGATCATACGAAACGATTCTGGATTTTTTTTTTTTTTTTTAATAAATCAATGAAACGACAAAAAATTTCTTAAAATAACGCAAAAATATTTCAAAATAATACAAACAATATTTGAAAATTCCGCAAAGTATTGGCTGAAAAATCAAACAATTAGGAAAGAATATTCGATGAAATGAAGAATATCGCCATGGAAACAGAGCGATCTTGGCCTTGAGTTGTTGCTGGTGAAGCAATTTCATTTTATTTTGCCCAGGCATCTTTTTTTCTGCTTGCCTTTGAGACACACGTGTGCATCTCCTCCCCCTTTTCCGCTTTCAGGACATCCTGAAAGCGAGTCCTGGGGGGTTGGGGTGAGGCGGCAGGAGGGGGGGATTGTCAATGATTTATGCTCTCCATTTTGTGAGCAGTCCACCGACAGCCGCCATTTGGGCTCAAATGCTCTCGACGATCAACTGAAGCCGGAGTGGCTTGGTTCAAAGTTCCCACGGGTGCGGAGAGTCCTTCCAAATGCTCCAAATTGGCTTTTGAAAGATCGGAAAAGTGCATACATTTTGGATCTGGGCTGTTGAAGTACTCAGAATTCCGTGTCTCTCTTTCAAGTGTCTGCGGAGACGATATGTAAAAGGAAGCTCATATGCAACGAACCATATTTGGTCACTTAGTCAAAATGGACGCCACGTGCTTGATTGAGTTAAAATTTCCGTTCAACCATTTGACTTCTTGCTACCAATCAGCAAAGAAGGATTCTGATGATCATGAAAGGGTTCTAATTTAAAAAAAAAACATTCAATGTAGCGCCGTCAGATAAACTCTCTGACATGACCTTGGAAGTCAGCCCTTTCAGGAAATGGAAGCCACCCAAATGCGCCCAAGTGGAAACGGCGATCCTTGGCACACGAGCAACACAAAAGCCATGTAATGTGTCAAACTTGAATTTCATCCATTTTGAAATCTTCTTCTCCATTGTCATTGTTTCTTGTTGTTGTTTCTTTTCCGACTCGAGTCAAAGTGAAGTTTAGGCCGCTTAATTGGTTCAGGTACCGCAAAGAGCGCCGCGGGGCTCCTCTCCTACAGACGGTCCACCCACGTCAAGTGCAAATCAGCATGTGATGAGCGCACTGACTCATCCGCCGGCTCGCCAACAGTGCAGCCAGTGTGGTGTTGATGATTCTCGGCCTCAGAAAAAAAAAAGAAAATAAAACAACAATGGCAAAGAGTTGAGCTAATTGAGCTGGGAGGCCCGACGAGATCTCCTGAAGACCCTCGCTCGCTGGCCATGACCTTTCTTTTCATCCACTGTCATCTCTGGATGTCTTAATTGCTCTTCAATTGTTTCTCAGTAGAACAAGGAAGCATATTTTAAGGGTTCGATATTTCACATAGACAGTTAGCAACTTAACGGATTTCATTTGGAACCAAACCTCCTCAAAATGTACATGCCAGCGCAGTGCCGAACGTTAAAATACAGTTTTGTGTTGGACCCAAGTGTTGACCAAAAATACATGAAAGTGCATTATGGACACTAGGACGTTTTAATTAAGTGATGAGTTCACCTACCACTAGAGGGAGCCTGTGTACCACACTTTGCGAATCACCGATCAAGGTCGCTAATTTTATATATATATAAATATACATATTGAATGAAGAAGTTCAGTAGCTACAATTTGTGTGTGTATATATATATGTATATATATATATATATATATTGTTTTCTGTTGTCTGTTTTTTTTTTTTTTTTTTGTATTTTGCTTCCCATAAATTAGTGGTATCCAGGTTTTCAAAGCAAACATGGTGAAGCAGTATTTTGCTGTCATGCTGGACAACATCCAGGTTCATTTCGATAATTTTCACCATACGGTCTTTCAGGTTGTCTTTCCTTCAAATGTCTTTCAGTCTTTGGTTTGTAAAGTGTGTTAAAATGAAAATTCTTTCAGTCATTTTACGATGCCACTTTTGTCCTGCTTTGTGACTATTTTTTCAGCTGTTCTGTTTGGAAGTGTTTTTAGGTGTTGTTGCCTCGGTTGTGTGACGCACATGTATTTGCCTTCAGTATAAAGTGTGCCATACAAATGAAGTTGCTTTGCCTTGCCGATTTGGCTTAGCATTCAGTTCCACTCGATGGCTGCAGGGGGAGCCCCGGAACCCGATTATTCCATCTTTCCTCGTGTACATTCAAAGTGTGACGCCCGTGCGGCGTAGCGTCAGTATGGCCGCGCTCCATGCAACAGCTAAAACGGGCTCCATTGTGTGCATCACGGCCCACTAGCTGACAACAAAAGCAGATTATGTGTTCTATTTGAGGCATATTAAGATGTAACATGCTGCCGGATGGGCCCGGCGCGGCCGGCCATAAAAGCCGCCGGCAAGCTGCTGAGATGGAGACTCTGCGCCGTTTTCCGTCCTTTTAGCTGCACTCGGGGACTGATTACGGGGTGGCTAAGGGCCTTTACCTGGAAAGTCACTTTCACGTCCTGCTCCGCCGTTTGTTAGTGTGGCTAATGTCTCATTAAGCCTCGCAGAGGGGAAACGTTGTGCTCTTTGGGTGAAGGTTACACTCCCAAAAGCTCGAATGATAATCGCCGTGCCACAACAAGGCCAATTTGTGGTCGAGCGTCATTAACCCGTCATATTGTCGCGTTATGTCCACCTCGCCGAAATAGAAGCCAAACACGGGTGCTCGGGGGTAAGTGCGTGACGCCTTTTGAAAGTACAGAAAAAAGAATGAGCAGAGAGCGGTCTTGGGGCTCGCTGGGAAATTCTACATATTGTGCATGATAATTACAAAGCAATCATAAGCTGTTTTTGGTAAACAAGCCAAAGGCCCGCGCTCTTGGCCTGAGAATAATTAAAAGATGCACGAAAACCCCCCCGCCCATCCCGAAACGGGTGAGGGGCTGCTTAACACGCGTGCAATTTGGCATTTGCTCTTCTTCCATTTCAGTGGAGGCGATTGCTGTTTTGGGTGGTGGAGCCAAAACATGGATGCCCTCGTTCATTTGGATTCTTTTTTTTTTTTTTGTGCGGGGGGGGGGGCACAGGAAATGTTCTTTATGCCCACGTTTTCTCTTATTCGCATGTGACTGGCTATGTTAACACTGTTGGGCATCATGCCCAATTCAGACTTTTTGTCCCATCCAATCTTCGTACGTAGTTGTTGACATTCAAAAAAAAAAAAAATTGTGACTTGTAAGGCGAATGGATTGCATCCGTGACGTGAGTGACACACAGTCGCTGAAGAAACACCACACCATGTTGACGCAGTGTTTACAGACGTTAAGTATGGCCCCTCGTCTAGATCTTACCCCTGACACATTTGTCACCATTAAATTTTCTTTTCGCCGCTTCATTTGTTTTTTTTTCTGCTCGCTTGTCCACCTTTGTCTTCTCGCTCTGTCTGTTGAACAGTAGTGATGCGAGTTGCCTTTGCATGATGCACAGGTCCGGTGCGTCCACATACGAACGAGACCCGGCTTGGATTTGAAATATCGGAATTGTACTGTTCGCATTGAAATGCCAAAAGTCGGAGCCATGTGACGTATGTGAACATAGTCGTCGTTCAGGCTGTCGATCGGCTAATGCGGAAAACGGAACCACCTGTTGCTTTGGCACGGAGATTGGGAGTCAGCCAATCGTAATCAAGAAGGTCCTTTCCTCCCCGAGCCACTTTGAGTTGAGGGGTCATGCCGTCCTCCCTACCTGATGACTGGCGAGGTTTTTATCACGTGAAGCGCAGACATGGTCACCTTACCCCAGGACTCACTTGAGAGAATGCCATTGGAAATCAATAAGTGCCCTCCCTCTCTCTGCTCTTTAATTGTTTGGGGGGGGGGGGTAAAAAAAAAAGAGCTTCTTGTTAGCGGCGGGCGGTGTTGCATCGTCAGCCAGGACGGCCTGACTTTGATTCGCTTCCTCTTTCGGCACTCATTGTTTGTTGGCACGATTCGGATATGAGAGGCAGCTCGCTCAACATTTGCATTGCCCCAAAGGTCAGATGTGGGTCACATGACGTAACTCAAGTCAGATTTCAGTTCAAATCAATCACCAGTTTTGTGAATGATTTTTAACCGATTCCGCAGAAAACTATTATTCATGATAAAAACTTTTCACAATTCATTCATGCCATTGATTTAATGAGCTTTTCGATTTATACGAATTGAGCTTTTGCTTCATTGTTTATGTAGTCCCATAGCCTATTCACTCGGACCATAAAGCTATTATTTTTATTTTGTTGTATTTTTTCTTATTTTTATTTGATGTTGTTTTTAACATTGTATTCGTGATTTTAACTGCTTGTTGTAAGGTGTCCTTGAGTTCTAGAAAGGCGCCCACAAATAAAATGTATTATGATTATTATAACTTTACACTATATAATACTCAACTCAACTGTATTTATAGAGCACTTTCAAACAGCCATCGCTGCATACAAAGTGCTGTACATGGAGCAATTAACATATACTATATAACATATAAGCAATACTCTTCTCTTTCAATGACTTCTGTACCTTTCACATTTTTTCTAATTTCAATTTTTTTTCAAACCTTTTTTTAAAAAATGTTTTTGGAATGATATTTTTGTTTGCCCTATACACGATGTAATATATTTTTTAACCATCCATCCATTTTTGAATCCGCTTATCCTCACAAGGGTCGCGGGGGATGCTGGACCCTATCACAGCTATCTCCGAGCAGTAGGGACACCCTGAACCGGTTGCCAGCCAATCGCAGGGCACACACAGATACGAACAACCATTCGCGCTCACAATCACACCTCGGGACAATTTCGAGTGTTCCATTAGCCTACCATGCATGTTTTTGGTATGCGGGAGGAAACCGGAGTACCCGGAGAAAACCCACGCAGGCCCAGGGAGAACATGCCAACTCCACAAAGGAAGGCCGAGGCTAGGAATCGAACTCTGGAGCTCTGCACTGTGAGGCGGACATGCTAACCAGTCACCCACCGTTCCGCCCGCAATACTTTTTTTTTAAATCAACCAAATAATTTTTTTCATTGGCTTTCATGTTGTAAATAATGGTTAATGTGCTCTCCATGGGGACCGACATTAAAAACGGTCATTGTGAATATTTTAGTAAAGTTAACGAACACGCGGGCATATCCTGAATACAATGAGGCGAATGTCCGAATGCATGCATGTGCGATTGCGCGAGATGACATGACTTGACTTGCGACTTTATGGAGGATACAAACATGCAGAGAGTCGTCTTATTCATTCCTGCCGAGCCATAATGATTGTGAAGCCTTGTTGGTGGCCACTGTTGTTAAAAATACACTCCGAGTGCTTTTTCTTCTCCTGGAGCAAAACAGTGATGTGGCCTCCCCCAGGGAAGACTGGCCTTTTCTTAGCACTAGCGCCCTGCCTCCTGACAAGGAGAATGTCGGCAGACCTGTGAAGAGAAAACGAATAAAAGTTTGCCGCGCAGCTTTTTAATTCTGCAAAGTACAGCCATTCAAATCTCCTGTCAAATTTACATATAAAGTGTTCAATCATCACACTTGTGTGCGAGAGAGTTTGCTTTTGTTTTGAATGGATTGGCCGGCACGGCGTTTAGTGTGCAAGCGGCGCAGATAAGAGTGGTATAAGCAAATAGTGCAGCTGATTTGTCTCCCTGGCACCTCACAGGATTTACGGCGCGAGTCCGTCGAGCCATCAATCAATCGTGACGCACTCCAAGGACAACTTTGTCTCTTTATGCAATTTGTAAGGCTGTCCAGTCAAATTGATTCCTTAAGCACAAGCCGTCCGCCAAAAAAAGAACATTAACCTCCCGTGTTTGCCGTAAACAAGACAATAAATGATACCACTGCTGCCTGTCAGCGCACCCCGACGACGGAAAAAAGAGAAGGGTGACAAACAACAAGATGAACAGTGATCGCAGGAATGATTGATTAAATGGGATTTAATGGAACACCGTTATCAATGGTTCTGGCATTGTCCTCCATTCTTCATGCCACCAAAACACGCTCGCCTCACAGTTGTAAATTGTTATGGCTTGGCGATCCGCGGTTGCCGTGGCAACCACAGAGCCGCTATTCTACCTTTTGAAGAGGCCACTCTGCCAAAACACTTTTAAATTTGTGGACAAACGGCGCAGATTCACACGAAAAGCGAAGCGTTGATCGCACCCGCATCGTCGATACGGCATTGGCATTTGCCGACTCCTCAGCCTGGAAAACCACATTTCACTGAAGAAGTACACTCCGGCCAGCTCCACTGAGGCCTTCCCGCCACGTCTGCAAGCCCCGAGGCCTTTTCCCGGTTGGATGTGCCCGGAATGCCTCACCCAGACGTCTGAGATCCTCACCCGAGGTGGCAGTCAGATGTGGCGTCGGCAGCCCAGCCTTCACTTGCCATCTTGTCGAAACAACGACAAATAGAAATATGAAGCTTGATCCATCCATCCATCCATTTTCTAATCCGCTTTATCCTCACGAGGGTCGCGGCTGTGCTGGCGCCTGTCCCAGCTGTCTTCGGGCAGTCAGCGGGGCACACCCTGAACCGGTTGCAAGTCAGCCAATTGCGGGGCAATGGAGCTCTATGGGGAGGATTTTTTTCAAATTTACAGCTCTAAAGCAAACATTTTATCGGAACACTCTACACTAGCGTGTTTCGCCATGAATTAAAGGTGGGAAAAGTGTCGCTCACCAATAAAGCGTTGATAGGTGGCACGAGGTTTGTGACAACACACAGCCGGGAAAAAAAAATAAGAGTTCATTTCAGTTTGATCAGTGCAAGTGTTCGGCGGCAGTAGGGGCGGGGGGGTTGTGCGGGGGACCCCGTTCCGAGGAATCGCTGACAAACGGCGATGCGACGTGTCAGCCTGGCTGCACATTTTGTGCGTGTGATAAGACAAATCTAGAGGGAGGGAGATCCAATATTAGCAACAAGAGCGTTCGCTTTGTACAAAAGAGTTCTCTTTGGATGAGACGTGATTTGGCAGTCGCAGAACCAAGTGGGAGAGATCAGTTTACAATTTTTTTTTTTTTTGTTTTCTTAAAGGCCGTGAACTCACCTGGCTTTGCACATTCTTAAAAGAAAAATCAAAACCTTGACGCGTAATATGACTCTAATTTGGATCCTGCCACAAGTTTGCTCCTTGCACCAACTGTCATCTGAGCGATGAAAGTGGACCCGAAAAAGCAGCGAGGCAAGTAAACAGGGTTTACTGAACAAAGTAGATGAACAAAATCACTTACAGGGGAACACTGGAAAAACAAAACTCAAAACACAAAGTCCAAAAAATGCTAAGAAACCAAAATAACAAACAAACAAAAACCCATGACAGAAGAACGAAACAACGTGACAGCAACACAACAATCTGACCAAGACTGACAGAAACAAGGGAACTAAATACAAGCAAACTGACAAGACAACGAGGAACACTTGGACAAGACACAAAGACCTGAGGGAGCTGATTGGTTGACACAAGGGACTCGGATGGCACACGTGCGAACAAAACCAAACAAGGAAAACAAAAGCGCATGAGGAAAAAAAAACTATGAAACAAAACCAAATGTAATCTTAACAAAAACAGAATCATGGCAGTACCCCTCCCTCACGGGACGAATCCCAGATGTCCCAAAGTGACCCGGTGGTTGCCGCAGGAACAGGAGTGGGTGGCGGCCACAGGACGTACGCCGCTGGAACAGGGACGGGTGGCGGCCGCAGGACATGCGCCGCCAGGACAGGAACAAGCTGCGGCCGCACGATGTGCGCCACTTGAACTGGGATGGGTGGCGACTGTGGGATACGCACTGCGGGAGGCAGGTGGTAACGGCATCAATTGCCTCCGGTCCTGCGCGGTCCCTTCTTGGTCGGATCGTTCTGTCACGTGTGCGTGATGCTAGTGGACCCAAAAAAAGCAAGGAGGCAGGAGAAGAGGGGTGTACTGAACCGAAAGGTATGGAAAACAAAAACCCAAACCAAAAAAAAAAAACAACACTCGAATCAGCTCGTCTCTATCCTGATAGTTTAGGGCAGTGCGTCAAGAATGGCCACTGATTTAAAAACAGAACAAAACAAACGCACCTTCTTTCTCGGCAAACAAGGGTTATTTATTCACTCTCTGGGAGGCAAAGACGGCAGTGCTGACAAACAATCTTATGATGCAGTCTTCATGTCAAGGCCGGATCCCCCATCCCCCCCGCCCCCCCCCCCCCCCCCCCCCCCCCCCC
>CAAKHF010011039.1:0-10151 GCA_901007745.1 Hippocampus kuda
ACCGGCGGTTGGGGACCCCTGCTCTAAATTGTCCCTAGGTGTGAGTGTGAGCGTGCATGGTTGTTTGTCTCTGTGTGCCCTGCGATTGGCTGGCAACCAATTCAGGGTTTCCCCCTGCCTACTGTCCGAAGACAGCTGGGATAGGCTCCAGCAACCTCCGCGACCCTAGTGAGGATAAAGCAGTTCGGAAGATGAATGAATGAATGAATGAATGAATATATATGAATGTAAAAGTAAAGAGAATGATCAGAATGTTTCTTTTGTTGTCATAAAACCACGACGGCGGAAGATGAGGGGTTGCCATGGCAATGGGAGCGACAATATTCTCTTCACTTCAAACCACTGTACTATCACGATTTTAAATGTTCAAGGATAAAGGGAAATTACTACATAGCGTTACTTTCGATGAAAAAGACTTGTTATGCTAAAATCTTGTGATAGAAAATTTGCTGTGTGCCGCGTGCTTTCTCAACCTTTACCCTAAAAGTCCCTCAAATGGAATGAAAGCGGGAGAACAGTTGTGACGTTTATTTTTTATTCCCTCAACTTATGTTTTTCTCAGTTTAACGAGCAATTTCAAACACAACAACAACAAAAACACAATTTCAAATGTGAAAGGAATTGGACTTCTTTGGTGCGTGTGTGTGGACATTTCGTAGCATGTTACATCGGATCTTTTTTGTCATCTCTGTGTGCTTATTAGGCACACCATTTTGTGAGGAACGCAAAAGGTTGTGGGAGGGAGCTGCATGTTTATGATGCACATCAGTGATGAGTTCAGAAACACACAAATACACAAACCATTACCATTTGTTCTACATCCCAGAGCCTCGAAGATTTAACGAAACGAAATACTGTATAAGATGACTGTTTCCCCATGAATTTAATGAGTTCTTTGGAAGTAAGGCAAAGAGAAAATTAAAAGAGCTGATATGGTTGATTCCAGTTTTGCTCACAAGCCGCCGCAGCTGGGAAACTTCAGCGTATAGCAAATTAAGGATCTTGGGGTGAGTGTGACTCACAACGAAGGCTAATTACTACGCCACAGAGTGTGTGCTTTCATGAAGATTGGCTACCGAGTGATGGGTGAAAGATGAAAGGGAATGCCGGGACGAGATGACGGTGAACATTTTCGACGTCATATGCTCATCAGAGAAGGTATTATCACGTGTGTGTTACTCATATTCTGCAAATGCGGAGCACATGTTCACTTACATTATGAAATGTCCTTCCATACCTATTTGTCATGTCCTTGTTTATGATGATACTAATGCAGCGTGTTATACCGGAGACAAATTCCTTGTGTGTTCTACATACTTGGCCAATAAAGATGATTCTGATTCTGATTCTGATGTTCATTGAATATCACTTTCGCATTTACAAAGATATACTGGTCAAAGAAAGACAAACAGGCAAGTTGACTCTATTTCTATTACTTTTGCTTGTGTCGCAGCTCGGTGACTTTGTTTCATCTTTTATCAGGGGATTTAATTCATCCTCTGTGTATAAGAAAATAAAAATCAAAAAACGTGCATTGTGACTATGCACGTTCACCTTCATTTCAAACAGCAGCCACTCAAACAACAGGATTTACATGCTCACGGGTTTGCAGTGTGCCAACGGATGCCGTCCTTTGGGCTGCTTCCAAATGTTTAAATGATGTGCTGATTAGTGCTTGTAAAATTAAACGTGGTAAATGAGCTTCTGAGCAACTTGATACAGGAAGACAACATTTTGAACAAGATTTACACTTCCAGGTTGAGGTGACTGAATTCCAGCTGGAAAATGCCTGATGCATCGAATTTGGTGTTCTCAGATGCGCGTCAAGCCTCGAATATCATCCATCCGTTTTCTATCACGGATGTCGCCTGCTTCAGCTGACTCTGAGGGAGAGGTGAGTCACACCTTAGCCTGGCCGCCAGTCAATCGCGGATAGATTTTGCTTTATTTCTGTATTATTTGTATAATTATAAACAAAATAAAATTAATCCCGCCTGGATGTATCAAATACGGTACACTTCATATTTTCTTGCACAACCTGTTGAATACATCTTGGTATCAAATGATTTTTACTTTACTCCTGCTGTGAGCCAGCCAACATTATAGAAACATTGTGTCCATTTCAAAGAATATCTGCCTCCAACTGGCAACAAAATTGCTGTTCAAGAAAGCAAAATGACTCAAGTGCTGACAAATACAAAAGATAGCAAGGCTTGAGTCACAGATCACAATGACACTAAATAGGAAAGCAACCACATACTGTGTGGTCTCGGCATGCCATGCAAAAATCAATTATTCAAATCATCTCAATTATGCAGTTGATTACGTCACAAATAATTATTTGCCCTCGAAATGTTCTAGTTGAAATGTCTACAAAAACATACTTTAGTCAAAGATACAGAACATTTAGTCCATTAGTCTGACAGTAATACTGTATAATGGAAAAGATTTCAGGCATTATTGTTCACTGTTTTTGACACGTACCAAAATATATGGAACGAGAAAACGAAAGCTAATCATTCGGTCAGGGGGCAGGTTACCATACACGCTTGAATTGAATGTGAGCAGCTGCCTGTCTACGACACGGGCCTCGAGATTGACTGGGGATCAGTCCGGGGTACACCCCGCCACTCGCCAAAAGTCACCTTGAAGAGCCTCCAGCTGACTTGCGACCCTGAGTAGGAAAAGTGATGGTGAATGGCTGAACCATTCAATCCCTTTTAACCCTGCTTCTTCAAACCTTGCTGATCATTTGGATCAGGCATGTTGGAGTAAGGGGGACGCATAAAACGCGCAGGACAGTGGCCCTCCAGGACGCGAGCTGGACATGCTTGCTCTAAAGCGTTCGACTCTAAAATATTTATATTTTCTCAGGCTGTTCCTGCTGGGTTTGTCTGTCTGGCTTTCAGATCTTTCCTTTTTGAATAAATATGCCGTCCAAGAAATACTGTGCATCACTCCAATAGTGGACCAAGAAATACTTCAGAAGAAGAAATACAGAGAGTTAGACCCCATTAGCTCACTGTTTTAATTGAACGATAATTACATCAGATTCTGGAATGAAGAGTTGCCAATAATATTTTTCTCAAGTGTGCCCTTGATTTTATTTTATTTATTTTTATTTTTTACATTTACTCTTGGATGGTAAACATGCCCTGATTAGAATGTTACTTTCATCGAACAACCTTTTTGGTGATTATCCAGGTTCCTACCTCAGGTTTTCATATGTGAAGGGCCTTGAAAAGATAAAAAAGTTTCTTTTTTTTTTTATTCATGTTCAATTCCAGATTCTTTAGAACATTTTTGAATAGGTCTTTTCATGTCAGGTGGGTCTTTATTTCGAATTTTGTTTCTGTTTCAATAATGGTAGCAAAACAAAACTAATACAATGATATTATGTTGTACCTCTGCCAAGAAGGTCATATTTTGATTACTTTTTTTGTGAGTGAGCCCAGTTACGCAAAAACTACTCAAAGTTCTACACAAAGAATTTTCTTTTATTTTTGCTGGCAATAGAATACATGTTTGACATTGTCCCCTTTAATTTCCCAAGGAATAATGCACAACACGATCATTTGGCGCGAATGCAGATGAGGACTGTTCAGCGTTGGCTTCCCTGAGTACCACAGTATTGTTATGCATATCATATTTCAAGAGAATGAATATCCTCAAGTTGAAATCAATATTTTAATGTGTCCCAGACAATCTTGGCACTTCCGGAATGGGTAGAACTTAAGCAACCCGTATTTCTGAGAGCTCTTTTCTTAATTTAATGAGGTTTCATCATGTCTGTCTTGACATAAACACAAAGAACATTTCATGAACATTACTCACTCCAAAAAGAACCAGTAAAAAAGTTAAAAGTTCTCAGTTCCCCAAAAATTCTCAGTTTTGACATTGTCAGAGAGGTATTAATAAACGTTATAATACTGTATGTGTATGCTTGTGGTTGTATTTTGCTGGGTTGTAGGCCTACTGTAGAGCTAGCTGCACTGCATCAATTATAGGCAGTATCCTGTATGTACCAAGGATGGAATCTAAGGTTTTGCGCAGGGAGGCGAGCCAGAAGCCCAGTCAGGAGTAGCGTGTCTATCAAATTCACAAACACGTTGAACTCGACCATTGTTCCGGCATCAAAAATCATGATGTGCCCGTTTTGTCAGATGAGTCGGGGGTGAGGCAACTCGGTGCGCCAGAACGCCAAGACAGGCGGAATACGGCCCCAAACATGATAGAGTAGACTTGCGCTGGCACAAAAATGAAATTACATCCATTTTTACGCCAAGCGCACGGGCGCCAGTCCACCAAAATAGGACCCTTAAAGTAACAGCAATATCGAGCTTATTTACTGATATCGAACGGATACAAGTGACATCATTTTTTTCCCCCAATATTGGGCCGATATCTAGTGGTCCGATAGTTGTCGTGCATCCCTAATTACAATGTCACATCGAGCCACCAAATCAATTCACTTAACAATGTACTTTTCTTGATGTCATGAGATACTTAACTCAGATCTTTTCTCAGTGGCTCCTTCATCGTGTAAAATCAAACCAATTTGGCAACAGAGTGTAGAAGCAACGTAATTCCAGTTCAAGATGGACCTACAGGATATAATGCAGTGATTATAGCTTTGGGTTGTGTGAAAAAAAGAATCATTGTGATTATTATTTTATACTGTATTAGAACTATTATTTATTGACTTTGTCAACAGTTGCTGTAAAAGGAAAACAATATTTGCAAAATTATAATCGAAGTTTGCAAGGCCTGGCAGAATCGGTGATGGGTCCCCACAAGGATATGTCCCTGTACCGCTACACAAATAACTCCTAAAGGCACCCAGCTGTCACGCTCTTGAAGTTTGCAGATGACAACACAGTCATCAGCCTCATCAATGGCGGCATAAATTTGCATATCGAACGATAGCGCAGCGGCTGGTACCGTGGGCCAGCCACTGTAAATACTGAAGATGATAGTGGACTTGAGGAGAAATCCTTCACAACAACTTCCTCTACACTTTCCTGATGGCCCTGTGGCAACTCTTGAGTTCCTGGAAACTACAGTCTCTCAGGACCGGAAATGGGAGTTAAGATCAAGAGCGTTACTACTGTATTTGCATGAGCAGATTGCCACCATTTTGTTTTTCTTGTCTCATCTTCAGTCTAGATTCTGTAATGTACGGTATGATGTTTTTGCTATTATTATTATCATTATTAGTTATTTATTTATTTAGTTTTTTGTTTTGTTAAAGTGACATTAACTACCGGCAATCAATTCCTTGTGGAACACACTCAGCCAACTACATCATAATACAATTGTCATGATTCTGTTTGTGACCAATAGGTGGCACTGTAGGGTTCTCCCTGCAGCTGCACACCTGTTGGTCGTTATGTCGTTAGCCATTTAAAAGGACTCCCAGCACGACCATTCAGGGTCGGGTCATTGTTTGCTCTTGGCTACTGTCATGTTTGTTTGTTGCTGTTTGCTGCTGTCATGTTTGTTTCAGTCAGGTTTTGGTCATTGTTAAGTTTTATCTTCAGTCATGTGTTTGTTTGATACATTGGACTTTGTTTGTTTTGGATTTAGTTTTCTGAGTTTTAATACAATCTTTCGAGTACACCTGGCTCCTTCTTCCTGTCTGGTTTTTGGGGTCCACCACCACCACGCAACGTGACAACAATGAATGTTAAATTACAAAACACAAAATCTGTCATTATTGCATTGTATACCTTTACCATTACTGCTCAGCTTGCCTATTGTTATATATCTGGAAGTTCTTCTTAGCCAGTCATCAGATATCAGAGATGATGATGATGATGATGATGATGCATCTCACAGCTAATTGGTAAAACAATTTCACAGTCAGGCTTGTTGTGGGTGAGCAGCTGCATGCTGACAACAAGGTGCTCCTCCACAAACATTTGGCTTGCAAGCTACCAATTTGTTCAATGCAGAACTTGCCCTTTTAACGTTGTCATTCGGTCGTCTAATGAAAGCTGTTGGACACCCACAAGCAGACAAACAGTGCTACTTTAACTGATTTGTATTTGCCCTTACAACCCATCCACTTCAGTGTGTTTCAAGCTGTAATGAGACTCGAGATTGGACTTTTTTTGTCTCTGCTGTTGCCTCTGCACAAGCCAGCCACACTGGTTTTTATTTGACAAATGTAGACAAATATTTGGACATCTATTTACTTTGTAAAAAAATGGAATTTGGTATTCATTCTTTCCTTGTCATGAATCTTCAATTTCAACTTCACACTTCAGACCTTAATGCACACATCTGTTTGTGTGCAGATTAAATGCGTTCAGACTGTGGTCACATTGGGAAACATTAGATATGCATTCGATCTTTGACAAACACATTGAGTTATCTTGTGAATGAAAAAAAAAGTTGCCATGCCTTGGACTGCGTTGGAAAATTGGCCAAGTCTGATATATGCAGGTCAGACTGCCGTGAAAAAATACGATATGTGCAAAGTAGGGGAGAAAAATAAATAAATAAATGGAAATGGGCCATTTTTTGCAGCATGTGTAGCTTTACACTACTCGCGCTCTACGCTATAAGCGTGTAACCTTAAGTGTTGTGCTCACTGAACCTTGGCCCGAGGTGCAGTGAGAGCGAGGTTCCCCATCTCAGAAAGCAATACTGACTTCTGACTGGAGCATGTTCGCCTCCCCATGACCATCCCTCTTGTGCCTGCAAAGTCTGCAGACAGTCAACTGCATTGCCACTTATTCTTCATCTCTTTGCTACAACACACCTGGGGAAAATGGCACACTTGACCTACTTTCAGTTATAAAATTCTAACAGCGCCTGTTCATGCTGGAAAACACTGTTCCTGCACTTATTGCAGAGAAATACATCAGAAGTGTCCCTTTCTGGTCACCAGACAGATTTCATGGGTGGGGAGATGAGAGCAAAAAGTGCCAACGAGCAATGTTTCAATTTAAAATGGCAATCAGTCTTTTGTCATGATACCCTGACCTCCAATGAGCAGCACCTTTTACTTCTCTGTTCAATTCACTTACTTGACACTGTGCTGTGAATGCAGAAGGCGCTTTCATTCCATCGCCAGTGTTTCAGCGTTGTGGGATTTGAAAAAAAAATAGAAGAAAAAAAAAGAAAAGCAAAAAGAACCAAGATGATCTAATCATCGTTAAATCTCCCCACACCGTGTGGATCAAATATTAACCATGGAAGTCAATCTGCACAGCTAGTAATTCACTCTCAAAGTTCTCCCCGCTCTTTAAAATAGGATAAGGTTTTCTTATCGGTCAAATTTAATCTCAGCCTGAAACAACATGAATGCAGCAATTACTAAATACACAGAGGAATGTAGCTCGGATAATAATGCATACATCCGATGCTGCTTTGACATGAATAAAGTATAATTTATATACACAAAGCATGATGTATATTAATGGTCTCTTAAATTATGTACAGACTTTTTTTCCCCTTGACTTCTATGGTGGGACCTTTGCACATAGATAATTCATGAATGTAAATTATCTACGTGTTCTGCTCTAATGTCCAAACAGACTCACATTTGCATTGTAGTCATGAATATCTTTTAATCGCACAAAACTGTGCAGGTGGATGAATAAATATACGTACCGGAGCCCCCATCAGATATTTGAGTGTACAGTCATGGCATAGCAGTTCTCTCATGCTAAATACAAGGAAATGGAAATCACGGCACATCATCTCCAGAGACGACGTTATGTACCCTTACGAGGAAGTTTATAAATTGCCATTACGCAAGCCAGAGACTCTTTGCTGATGCAACTCTAAGACTACAGAGTTTTCCATGGTTTACCAGCACATCATGTGCTGTCATGGTGACTTCTGAATTATCAAATTATTCATGAATAAGGCAAAACCAAAGTACTACTTTCAATCAATCAAGTATTTGAAGACAGATTGGCGAATTATTGAAATGTTGAGCAAAACTCAACCTTCAAAAAAACATTCATCGTCAGCCCCATAGCAGTGAACTGGTGAATCAGAGTACCGGTAGTTGAGTGCAGAGGGGTTACATGTCGCACGAATCCGCCGCATCAATCAAGGCATACCATTTGGTGGGGCTCGGATTTTTGGGTCGTGGCAAAGGTTCTAGTCTTGCATCTGATACAGTATATGGGTGTCAGTCTGTTGAAAAGTTGACAGTTCTAAAGACTTCCTGCTCATCACAACAGCCTGAAGCCATAATACAATGCAGATTTGCTCTCTGGGAAATCACCAGAGCAACACATGGTGTGGGAAAAAAAAAAAAAGCAGCCTGCAGCAGACTTGAGGAGAAACTGTCAAGCCAATGCCTGCCTGCCCACCCACTGCTTTTCCCGAAATTCATATTCACTACACTGCCATAATCTGCTTAATCATCTATATGTCATGCTATTTTTTAAATGCCCATCAGAACATAATTACTGGAGCAACATAGTCCATTGGAGAAGCTGCGGTTAAATTTTAATGGTGCGCAAACAGTTGTGTGTCATGGATCGTTTAAACTGAAGGAGAAACCTTGCTACCAGCACGCTTGGTTTAAGTGGTTGTTGACTTCATATTCACATTGTAAGCACTCAAGAAGCCTCTGATAGTATGTCTAAAAGGAAGACAGGTCACTCGCTGTAAGAACCTGCTGAGCTCAAAACACTGCCTTCAACATTCCACTATAAATAAACTAGTAGCGAATAGAAGACCCATGGAACATGGAAAAGGAAAAAATGGGAGGGGTGGTGGGGGTGGGGGGGTTGGACGCTGCAAAGGGTAATCAATAAATCTCTAATCTCACAAGTATTCCCTCCTCCAGCTTTCTGTGCAGATGGAAACACACATATGAACCCTGAAACGAGCACACGCACACACATGCATGCCTCCAGCTGCCTACGGGCCTGGTCTCATTATACTGACTGGGATTGGGTGAAGACAGACTGATTTGTTGCCGCCGCGCCTAGTTTGCCAGACATGGTGACGGCAGTCCTCCACTTCCACAACAAAGTCAGAGTGGAGGGACAGGTTTCCAAACACATAATATGCTTTAGCTTATTTCCCTTACGTCAAACGTGGGGAAAATGTCGATACATCACACTCTAAATATCCTAAAGGTAGTACGGATGTACTGTGCCTTGGCATCAACTCACTGCAGAAGCATATGATTGATTGATTTTACTGTCTAAATACTGAGAGACGAGCTTTTCACATTATTAGTTTGCTTTTTTCCATACATATATATTATATGTACATACACACACACACAAATACAAATACATACATTTGCAGAAGAATATTTTTTGTTAGCTATGCGGAAAGTTTTCTAGAAATGATTTTCAATGGGGTGGCCCGGTGCTTCAGTGGTTAGAGCGTCAACCTCACAGTGCAGAGGTACCGGGTTCGATTCCAGCTCCAGCCTTCCTGTGTGGAGTTAGCATATGTTCTCGCCGTGCCTGCGTGGGTTTTCTCCAGGTACCTCCCACATTCCAAAAACATGCGTGGCAGGTTAATGGAACACTCAAAATTGTCGCTTGGGGTGAGTGTGAGCACGGATGATTGTTCGTCTCTGTGTGCCCTGCAATTGGCTGGCAACCGGTTCAGGGTGTCCCCTGCCTACTGCCCGAAGATGGTTGGGATAGGCTCCAGCATCCCCCGCGACCATTGCAAGGATAAAGCGGATCGGAAAATGGATGGATGGATTTTCAATGGTCTTCCATTTCCAGGGAAGGCGCTACCGGGGGCTTCTCGAGCCCACTCGGTAGTGTCTAAACCCCTAACCTGTTTTTTTTTTAATCATTTTAAATACACGTATACATTATTTTCACAGCTACGCAATGTATTGTTCAACCGAGCACTGGGAGAGATAGAATCTTGGAGCCATGCCAGCCCAGTTGCCTCAAGCAATTTGTCACACACGGACATGAATGATTGGAGTGCAAGACGGATTCCAAGTGCGCACTTCACAGTGGTGATCTGTGATCACCCTGGCCAATCTTACATCATCCGTAAGCGAAGATCTTATAGACGTGCTGTGCGCGCATCAGTCTCCTGGCAAGTCTATTTGTGTGTGTGTGTGTGTGTGTGTGTGTGTGTGTGTGTGTGTGTGTGTGTGTGTGTGTGTGCATTTATGATGCTAATTATTAAAAGCAGGCAAA
>CAAKHF010011040.1:10181-20326 GCA_901007745.1 Hippocampus kuda
GGTACCTCGGGTGGCAGCCGTGAACCACGCACACGCACGTACACACACACACTAACACACACACACACACACACACACACACACACACACACACACACACACACACACACACACACACACACACACACACACACACACGGTGGGTGCTGGAGCCTATCCCAACTTCGGGCACAAGGTGGACTACACCCTGAACTGGTTGCCAGTCTGTCACAGAGCACATAGAGAGATGAACAACAACCTTTCACACTGTCACTGTGTGGGAACCGATCCCACGCTGCCCGCTCACAAGTCAAGCGAGTGAACCACTACACCATCAGCGACTTCTTATTTTTAAGGTGATACTTTGTTTTCCTTTTGTATAAAAGCACCGATCTGGCTGTACAACAGCATTTTTGATAAGACAAACAACATAAAAACGAGAAATTCAGAAGAGTTACCTGCAAGTCATAGTAAAAGGAGGTAATTTCGGAGCTTGAGTGGTTATAAACATGCGTGATCCTGGTGGGGTAGTTCAGGTCAGCATAGAAGAATTGCAGATGTTGTCCTAGACTATTCCTTGCTGCCACTCGCCTACCCAGACCATCGTAACGGTACTGGATGGTCCAACTAGCGGCTTTACTGTAGACCCGAACAAGAAGACCTAGCAAAATCAACAGGCAAAATAGCATTAGATTTAAAGTGAAAGATGCCATATGTAAAATAGCAGCATCACATTGTGCCAGGAGGGTCCAAATGGACATCATGGTAAAAAGATTTAACCTGCTACATCCATAAATAAAAACGCAGCAACAAAACAGACAAAAAAAAAAAACACTTTTCTATGCAACACAAGGATCTCAGTATTCATTTGAAAAACACATTTATCCTTGAAGGCCTGCTACACACTGATTGACATGGCTGAATGCAACTGAACAGGAAAAATGCAACAAAAGCAAAACAAAAAAAATGAGCACAAAACTCCCGTGACCCTAATGCACTTTGATCATCGACCCCCAGCAATGGAAAAACTGTGACCCTGTGTGTTCTTATTGAGAAAGTATGCTTTGAGGCCCCACATATCTGTATACTGTCGTAAGGCTCAAAATAGGTGTTTTTGCACTTCATAAAAACACATTGAAAGTAAAACTAAAATTCAATTAGTTTTTTTTCCCCATCTGTGGAAATGGGCCAGACCAGGGGTGTCAAACATACGGAACCGGCCCCAAAGGAGGATCGATCAGGCTCGCAGGATCATTTAAAAGTGAAAAAATGCATAAAAGACATGGAATTAATATTTTTAATAAGGTGCAATTCATGGAGTATCCGCTAGGGGACACACTGTTTTGATCAGAGAAGAAGACAACATTGTTTTGATCAGAGAAGAAGACAACAGCAGTCTCAGTCTGTCACTGAGACAGACCCAACACAGCAGAAGCTATCAAGGACATGTGAATACTTTATTCTTTACACATTTAATAGCACTCTCTTTAGTTTGTAAGGTGTAGGCAGGGATTAAATTTATATTTTATATGCACATGTGTAAATGGTTTAAAAATTCCTTCCTTTATAAATCTCGTTTAATCTTAAAATGCATTACTATATTTTTCAATACAAATTACTTGTTAAAGTTTTGTGCCTTTATACAATCAATGGGATTAGTTGAATGCATATATGTGAATGATCAAAGTAAATTGCACATTTGTCTGAGATCTAAGGTACTTCATGAAATGTTTTGTAAAAGATATGTTCATTAAATTTCAACATTTTCCTAATGTTCTTGTTCTTCTTTAGACCAAAATAAAGGAAAGAAATATTATTTTGGTTATTTATAGCAGAGTATGGTATAATTTTAATAGTCCGGCCCGCTTGACATCGACCGAGGCCGTATGTGGCCCACAATGTGAAATGAGTTTGACACCCCTGGGGTAGACACTCACGCGCTAACGTGGTGTGACATGCTTACGTTACCTACGTTTGTATGCTGCTGTGTCGGCACACAGATGCTGGCTCGACTAGACCAGTACAAATTTCATAAATAAATATGCCGAAGAAAACACAATCTTACTTTAAAAAAAAACAAAAAAAAGAATCGTTCTCAGGAACGGATGATGAAGAGTAATTAACAGAAGATGGAGAAGCCACTTCAATCCATCCATCCATTTTTCGATTCGTTTTATCCTCACAAGTGTTGCAGGGGGTTCTGGAGCCTGTCCCAGCTGTCTTCTGCACTGTGAGATCGACGCGCTAACCACTCGTCCACCGGGCCGGCCATGTCAATTGCTAAGCTAAAATACAGATTTCATCGTGAAAAACGTAATAATGTGCTTAATGGGGTGAGCGAGTGGCTGGAACCGTCTTAGGCATGGTGCATCTGTATCTATCCTGCCAGCGTAGCATACGTTCTGCTAGATGAACTGCAGCATCGCCTAGCCACGAGTGACGCTGCGTCGATTTGATGAAAATAACACTGCAGTTCCGGACCACACTTGTCACCTGTAGTTTCAATTTGTCCATTTTGTGGATGACGGATCTGGTGTTGGTGGGGTCAGCAATCTGGAATTGCAATCTTGCGATCAGAGCCGTTGAGCTATAGCTCTTACTGTTATTATTTTCATTAAGAGTTTGTTTCATGTTCAATTCAGCCAGGGCATCGGCAAAGAATGGGAATCTAGAGTGCCGGGAGAAGCATTTTAAAACGGTACATGTGAGCTATGATAACATGCTGCAAAAGTGCGCCCCATGCCTCCGTGTCAGGTCTCTACAAAGGTAGGCAGTGAATTCCTTTTCACAAACCCAGAAACTCTTGTGCCTACTTTATTTTTCCCTTTCGTTCATCTTAGAGGCTGTTATGGCTGTTGCTCAAAAAAGGTTGGGCACCCCTGCCTTATACCGACATCAATGAGGTTCTGGTGAGTAACAATGAAAGGAAAACATGGAAAAGAAAACAGCAAACTGGAGCGCTCTGAGCCTCTGCGCCCATACGAGTGGCTGCACCCGTAAGCGTCGCCATCTTGACCAAGTGCAATTACATACGTATTTAAGTTGAATCATTGTTCAAATTATTTTTTGGTTCCTACCTTTGGAGTTGTATTCAAATATCTCTGCCCCTCTCTGTCTGAGAAAACCATCTTCATCCAATTTGTACTGAACATCTCCCAGACGAGTGATTCTGTCTCTCAGGTCATAACGCAGAGGTGTCAACCGACCGCTGTTTCCCGGATTCAGCAAATGTAAATTTCCATTTAGGTCATAATTATACCTGCAAGTCCAGTTGTAAAGGCTATTAATAACAGCAATCTCCTATTAATGGCATTAAAATAAAAATAAAAACTCCTTATATGGTGACCTTACCTCCACATCATTTTTTCATTGAGTGAGACTGTCTGCAACTGTCCATCAACATCATATTCATAGCCATATTTGGTCGTGTTGGCAAATGGTCCTATCTTAATCTCGCGCTTGGTGACTCGGCCCATGGTGTCATACTGAATGGTGATCCAGTACATCAGGGACCTAAAGATCTCATACTGGATCTCCTTGATGCGCCCATGCTGGTCAAAGTGCTTGGTGTAGGTCATAACCGCTGTGGAGATGATCTAAATTTGTGTACACAACGAAAGACAATCAGTTGTTTCAATTCCTGACTCAGCTCTTACAAGAGGATTCCAATCTCACTCTGCAGACGCACGTCATATTCATGACCAGATAATCAAATTAAGCAAAGCCATCTTACCTGGTTGATGTCATAATAGATGACTCCAAACTTTCCAAATTGCTCCACCTTTCCTGATATGTCATCAAATTGATAGAGATCGATTGGCAGCGGCGTCTCGTTGATTACAGCCTGCATGCTGGTGACTCTGAAACTGTTGTCGTAGGTGTAGTCAAAACGGGCGTTCACCATCCCGTCCTCGCTGAAACGGAATATCTGCCGGTCCACCAGTGGGCCAATTTGGCGGTATCGTATGGAACAGATAAACCCTTCGGTCTGCAAGTTGACCGTCTTCAGCACACCCGCCGTCTCGTCATATGTGAAACTGACCCGAGTCGAATCATAAAGAATCTCTGCCAGCTTGTTCTGAGGAGAAAGATAAAACGGTGTCATATTGGTTTACACCACCAGATACCGTTCACGTCCTATCGGCTTCGGTGTAGTTGAGACAAGCTGTCAAACACTCCTGTTCATTCACCACTGCAGCATCTACAAAAGCCGTTCAGACACCCTGGGGACCACCTGATATTGCTTGTGCGCTTCCTGATTTCCCCGTGCACTATTGATCTCACTCTGCTGTCAAGAACCAAACAAAACAGAACCTTGACGCAAACATCCAGACTTGAGTCCTCTGTTTTCCGTAGCGTTGAGAATGAACATCGTCAGCAATCAAACAGCCATACGATAAACACGATATGAAAGACAACAACCCTGCTTTTTTCTTAAACACTATCGTAAATATGTAAGTACATTGATAATACCTTTGAAATATGAAATGAAATACCTGTCTGCGATATTTGTACAATATACGGCGTCCAGTTCCAAGATGGGCAACTCTAAGGAGCTGATAGAGGAGAGAAAAAGTCATACATTTGAAGACTTAATGTATTTATGTACCTCAACAATGTCCATCACCTATAAGCAGACATATGCATTCTGTCAATATTTAACATCATCGCCAGATGTCTTCATTACATATTTCTTCAACAGTTGACTCATAATTTCAGAGTAACACTGTCAATTTGCACATGTCTGTACTGCCAGTATGGTTTTCACTGATGTGCCATCAGTCCTGTATTCATCGGTCTCACTCATCATTTGCACATTTGTACGTGATCGGTTCCACCAAACTACTGCACACTTCATAGTGCTGAACGACTAACTGTCAATTTGTGTTGATGTACCACATGTACATTTTCTACATGTGCTTTTTTTCTGAAAGTGCTTGTGTGGCTCCAGAAAGACAAATTCTTTGTGTTTAAACATCTACTGGTAGCGGTCACTCGCACAGCCATCACAACCGTAAAAACCCAAATTTAACATGCACAGATTTGGCACCGTAATTGAGTGTGTGTAATTTGGAGGCCTCGGCCTAGCTCAAGGAGTTAAAATACAAACGAAGCTTTTATTGTTTCATGGGGGCTCGGATGTTCTTTACACATACTTTTTTCTTCTTCTTCATAATAGTAAAATTATGATACGGACATAAACACATTGGCTGCTTAAAAGGGGCTGCAAAGTGTACTGGAATTATTGACCCTGGTGGTGTTTTGACCAAAGCGTTTAACGTACGGTACATATATGAATACATTGTTTCATTTTCAGGCAAAGTTATTCTATGGTCAAAAGTTACTTTCAGGGAAAAATAAAGGGGAAATCTATTGTACGGTATCTAATCTAAAACTGAATGTCACGGCAAATGGCGTCATGTTAAAAGTCATGCCCATCATCAGTAATACTGGTGTACACACCTGTCCCTCTTCAGAGTAGTCCACAGTTACTGAGGCGTTGCTCTCCGGTGGAGTGTAGATATTTCTGTAGTAGCCGATGGATCTGATGGTCTGCATGGTGTGTCGAGCCACGCTCGGCATGGTAACAGCTGACAGGCGGTCCCCTGAGTCATAATCGAAAATGTACTGGTGCTGGCTATGCAGCAGTAAGACCATGGACTGTTGAGAGAGACAAAAAGACTGTGTAACACATCAACGGTCCAGTAATTCCAGCTTTGGAGACGATTAAATTACCTTAAAAAAAAAATCATGGTCAAGTCATGGGCCACATTGCCCCAAAAGGTCTGAAACCAGCAAAACGACTTGGTAGATTATTGCAATCTATGTTTAACAACACGCTCTGTCTGCCAGCTGATGGCTCTCATGACGTAAGCGTCGCTGTGGAAGCTGCACGGACGCTGGAAGACAAGTTCAAAGTTAGCTGAAAGCTAACGCCGTGACTTGTGCCCCAATCGCTGCTGGTTTTAATATATTCATATCAGTGGTGACAAACAAGGGCAGCTGAACAAAGTGAAGCTTATGTGGCATATTATTACTGTACTGTATGTCCGTTCATGTGCAAACAAGAATTGTGTGCTAACGACAACTGTATTCATCATAGAATAGCAAACAGCATCATCAAACCGCAATGTGTTGTACTGTCAGTTTCATAATACTAAGTTTTTGTAGTACGACAAATGGAATTGAATTGTAGCTCATGGTTAACGACATTGTGATCATTTGTTTTTTATGTACAGTGGTACCTCTACTTAGGAAATTAATTGGTTCTGGAAGAAAGATGTGTTTTCCATGTAAATGCCCTAATCCGTTCCAAGCGCCAGCAAAATTCAGACATGTTTTCTAAAGCATAAAAAAAGTATCAAAATATGTAACACGTACATGTTACAATTAGATTATTGCTCAATAAATTAGAGTTGTGCATAATGCAAAAAAAAAAACAACAACAACAAAGAAAAGACTAAAGAATAAAAATGATGGTCATTTACGTTTAACTGTGTCCTTGTGGTTTTTTTCCCTCTTTAGTTCATGTTCTCTCTCAGAAGTGTTTTTTGCCTGCCGTTTTGTAAAGAACTGATCCAAGGACGTTTGCTTTTGTCGGCTTCGAACAATCCTTCGAAAATGTCCAAGCCAAACATCATCATTGTGAGTGATCGCCGGACTGGCGAACAATTTTTATGGGTGATTCACATTTACGTAAAACTATCGGAACACCTCATGGCCCAAGAGGGGAATGACGAGGACACTGCATAGACCCCTATTTATCTATTTACACTCATAAACACAGTCGGTAGTCTCTCTTAACCAATGGGATGCCAGGAAGATGCTAGGTAATAGCCAATGGGAGAGCAGCTATAAATATGTTGCGTTCAGCAAACTCGCAGCTGCGAGTAGCAGCCCATACTGTATTTTTACCTTTTAAATTTTGTAACACGAGCCAATATTAATAAAGGCACCATTGTATTTTGTAGATACCAGGTTGGTTGAAATTAGTACAAAGGTGGGAGTTTATCATTTTTCACAATAGAAATGATAGCTTAAAATGAAATACAGTGTAGTAATACATACTTCACTCATATCAGATACACTCCTCATTATAAGTAAAGCCAGTGCTTTTCCTTGTAGCCACGTGAGGTCCAAACCAGCAAGAAAAGGCATCTGTTTGGTAGCTTAGCAACCAATGCTAAATATGGACATGCCTGTGCCATGCCTGGTGGTCAAAACCACAAAATCCGAGTGGATTGTGAAATAGGCTTTAATTCTCCCCATGTTTTGCATCCCGGTTTTCAATACATACAAATTTTTTCATGGTGTGTCATTGAGCATTCCATGGGTAGAGGACGGTGCCTGTCCTAGCCGTAGATCCTTGTCTAGTCACCAATTAATCAGAGGACACATAGAGACAATTTGAGCCCAGAAATGTTGACAAATGGCAAATGTGCTAAGCAAATGCACCGTTGTGATGTCTTGTCTTTTTTTAATGGTTCATATTCAGGCTATTTTCTGCTTGCAAGTGTATGTAGTGCAATCACGATATTCTTGTCAAAGGGTTGGTGTGCAGTCCCTGCACAATTAGCCATTTACTCATCTGCATTCTCCGGTGTTCTTGTGCTTTGTGCCAAATATTATCTCTTCTGTTTAATTGTCATGTTGTAAAATCTTACAGGAATGATTTGTCTCACTCCCAAACACTTCACCTGATTTTACCTATTAAACAGACGCACATTTCAAATGAAGAGGTTAGTAGGGAAATCTGCCCCAACACGGATTCCTCCTCTGTTATTCATTTCATGCACCCTGTAACCTGACATCATGATAAGCTGTCCATTGTGGGAACCGCTGTCCCTGAAAGGGTTAAGCTATTTTACACATATATATTTGTATTCCTTAACATTAAATAGGAGTGGAAAAAATATGCAAAAGTTAGAGTTAAATGCTTGCATTTTGTTGTTGTTTTTGACTGGCAGTTCCTCAGCAAACGGTGCAAGTACCTGCAGTCAGAAGGCAGTTGGGTTATAATATAATTTGATGTTGGTTAGGGCAGGCAAACAGAAGCTGCATAAAATACTGTCAGTGCTCGGCTTGAACTATACTCTGTTCCTCATGGTGAGAGTTGCATGACAAGTGGGTCGTGAAAATGGTCTCTTCAAGATCAATCAAGATTAATTAAAAACAACATCCAGTAAAATAAACAAAGTCGAGCACGCTTGGCAAGTTGATGGATATTAATTAAAGAGAAACATGCATTTTCTTGAGGTAAATAGCTAACGTTAGCTACCTGGTAATGTCCCCAAATGTTACAGTCAGCACTACTTTTACGAGCACCGAATATGCAGCAATTTTTTTTTCGGCCACGGGGACACAGATCTACTATGCCACCAAATGTGTCTCGTTTTCTACGCAGTTTATTAATTCACTGCGATTGGCCGGCAACCAGTTCTGGGTGTACCCCGCCTACTCCCTGAAGTCAGCTGGGATAAACTCCAGCATTCCCTCGACCCTTGTGAGGATAAAAGGGTTCAGATACTGTTCAAACCATGCTCCTCTTTTGTGGAGTACAGCTGAAACACGCACATGATGACGTTGCCACACATCTCAAAAGTGATTCTTCGAATTTCCTGATGGATGTTGGTCTTCAGGGCCTCACTGCACTGTGGGTTGTTGCACTCTACTCTCTCCTTCTCTTTCTAACTGATCAACATCGTGAAATTCAAAAAATCCTTCTTCAGAAGAGGATCTCATCTCATCTCATCAATTATTGGAACAGTGTAGAGACAAAGTGGGTAACCTTTGCTATCAAATGTTAATTTCACGTTTCTGTTACAAGTCTGTAAATTAAACATCTGAATAATTTGTCATTTAAAAAAAATGTTGATCTAAAAGTGTTAATTTTACTGTGTGTGTGTGTGTGTGTGTGTGTGTGTGTGTGTGTATAGAAAGAGAGAGAGAGAGAGAGAACACACAGCGCAGAGGTTGTGAGTTTGTATCCGGCCCCAGCCTTCTTGTGTGACGTTAACATGTTCTCCCGTGCTTGGTTGGGTTTTCTCCAGGTACTCCGGTTTGCTGCCACATTTGAAAAACGTCAATTGATTGAATGCTCGAAATCAAGGGTGTCAAACCCATTTTCGCTGAAGGCCACATTTTAGTTACCGTTTCCCTTGGAGAGCCATTAAGACAGAAATCATTTAAAGAAGTCAAGAATAACGGTTTATTCAACTATTGTTTAAGTTACTGTAATGAGGTGTTTGGCAGCAAGAAAATGCTGACAACATCTCTTCTTTATTGCATATGAGAATTAAAAAAAATTGTGCATATTTTAGCCATATTTGATTTGTTTTCGCGGGCCACATAAAATAATCTGGTGGGCCGGGATCTGGCCCCCAGGTCTTGACTTTGATACCTGTGCTCTAAATTGTCCCTCAGTGTGAATGTGAGCACATATGGTTGTTTGTCTATGTGTGCCCTGTGATTGGCTGGTAACCAGTTCACGGTCTACCCAGCGTATTGCCCTAAGGCAGCTGAGATAGGTCCAGCATGCCCACAACCCTCGTGATTAAATATCTTGTTTTTGATGTGTATTTGATAAAATATAAATTGAACATGATTTGGAAATCATTGTGTTCTGTTTTTATTTATATTTCACACAATACTCCAACTTCATTGGAATTGGGTTTTTAAGTTTTCAAGTCATTTTAAATATCCGGTAACACCCATGTTCTAGCTGCATGAGGTCACGTTCGGAGATTTCCGGAACGAAATACGGACAGCATTTGGCTGCTCTGTATGTGCTTGTCAAGCACACTTACGAATACATAATTTGAATGTGATGTACTTGTGATTGAGCACATCCTCTGTTCATCCAGACAAGGTTTTTCAGTTATTAATAAAATGCTATTGTTTTTACTATTAAAAATGCAGTTGTCTTATATACAACCATAACAACACATTTAAATTAGAAACGGTCCCGCGTATAATAAATGGCAATCCTGGCAGTCTCAATTCGGTTACGGGTTTATTGCTAGATAGTCTCTGACTGGTTGGCCACCCCTAAGAGGTAATCTTTTGACTGTACGACTGCAAAGAGCCACATCATGCACATGGGCACACATAAACATCACCACATCTCTTCCACACACACACACACGCACACACACACACACACACAC
>CAAKHF010011041.1:1877-12663 GCA_901007745.1 Hippocampus kuda
GTGTGGGGGGGGTGTGTGTGGGGGGGGGTGGGGGGGGGGGTGTGGGGGGGGGGGGGGGGGGGGGGGGGGGGGGGTGAATGGGGGAGGAATTATTTGAAAGACAGCAAAACTGCATCAGCATAGGCACTAATGCTGAGCAAACCCTCCAAAAGCGCCTGTCTATGTGGAAATGAGAAATGAGTTGTCAACACACACACACACACACACGCACACACACACACACACACACACACACACACACAAACACACACACACACAACACACAAACACACACGCCCAACGAGAGGGTTCCACACTGGCTGCGATCGTGCCGCCCTCACTGAGTGCCACTGTTTTATCTCTGTCCTGCAGATGGAGGTAGTGAGCACATTCAAGCGAAGCGGCTCGTTTCAGGGAGCAGTGAGAAGGCGCTCCTCCGTGCTCAGTCAGCTCCACGACGTAAACACTATATCTACCCCCTCTCACGTAGCTCTCTCCACCGCAACAGCCAATACCAGCCCAGCCCCAGGGAGTGAGTCCGCCGAAAGCATGCACACAGTTTTCTTACACACGCACACACACACCCCCCCACACACACACACACACACACACACACACACACACACACACCCCCACACACACACACACACACACACACACACACACACATTTATGCACGGCACGTGGACTTGCAGTATTTTACAGTCGATGGTTGTGCTCCCACTCCAGCTCGCCCGCTGCTCATGCGTGTACAACGTTTCCTCTATGCTTTTTTTATTTCTTATTCTCCCTTTCAAACAGCACCCGGTCCTGACCAGCTGTGCAATTCTGGTCTGATCTGGTCTGGTCCAAATCCAGGTCTGGCCCGAGTCCAGAGTGTGTTTGATTTTATGTTTGAGTGTTGAGTGTGGTGCAGGAGGTTGCTGTCTGTTCTCTCACTGTGTCAAGAGTCCTGCCAGAGGAAAACTCACGTTTCAAGGGGAAGTCAAGTCCAAATATGTTCTTGACCATATTTTCTCTGCAGCCCCACTAATCTACGTATGATATTCAGATAATTATTATTGCGTTTGTGGGATATGATTTCAGCAAAAAAAAAAATCCATGTTTTCATCCATCTCAGTGGGCAACCATTTTGCCACTTGCTGTCGACTGAAAATGACATCACAGTTCCTAATTTTACAGACTGAACGTGAAATATCTTGTGTGTGTTTGTTTGCGGGGGAAGCTACGGCCATTGCTTTGAGCGGACAGGAGGAGAGGCTCTCCTCCTCCAACATGTAAACTCAATCTGGTGATGCGTGGTTGTGTTGGCTGCTAAATGCTTTCTTTGCTGACAGTTCAACAGCTGGAAACAATTCAGTCCACTCACAAAATAATCTAACCCCAAATCTAACCCCCACCTCCCCCCTTCTCCAAATTCACTAAGGCCACACTTTTTTTTTGTGTCAGTCCCAGCCCGCAATGGAAGCTGGCCGTGTTGCATATACCTCTCAGCCCTATAGACAGCAATGATATTGTCCCACATTATTTTAAATTTCATTATGTTGCGTGTGTGTGTGTGTGTCTTTCACTTTATTTGGATGTGTGGCTGCTTGTTCTTCTCATGCGTGTGTTGTAGTAAGTACGTTCTTGATGTCGATCGGCTGTCGCCACCATGCCTCCGCCAAATAATCACTTCAGCATGAAACGGCGAAATAGGCAAAAGAGCAAAATTTTTGCTTGGAACTCTTTAAATGTGCTACCCGGCCCCCAACCGCACGTGATTACGTGAACTGCATAAGCACTGCCAGAAATGCACACGCATTCGGTCTGACTGTAGCGTAAGGGCTCAACGTTGCGAATGTCACATGACCAAACCAGGAAAATGGGTCAGTCGTGATTGGTCGTTATCTGAGTCCATAGGTGCTGTGGTGTGATGTCATTTTCAGTCGACATGTGGCAAAATGGCCGTCCCCCTGAGGGGGGATAAAAATAGGTGGATTTTGCTGCTCATTTTAAATTCCACAAACGCGATATTAATCAGAATGTTTAGATTTGTGGGTGTGCATGGAACATGCATATTATTGTGAGGAACATTTTTGAGTTGATATGCCCTTTTAGTAATAATACATAGTTGAAATATACCCACCCTCAAAAAAAAAAGAAAATGAAAGCTATTGAAATGATCTAATTGATCCTGGTGGAATGTAAGGGTCAAAGTTCAGAGAGGTGAGGACAGCTCCCGCTGCACCATGTCTTCCAATATTTCCTGTGTGTCAATGAGGTCAAGCCAGGTTACCGTGTTTAAAATGACTGCTCTCAAGCTTAAGAAGTCAAAGAAAATAAGTTTTGCGGGCGTGACATTCTTGGAATGCTACAATGAGATTTTTGGCCAAAAGCTGTAAACCTTCGAGTATAAAAGCCCTCAAAACCGCTGCTGTTGCCTAACTTGCCATTCGAAGTTGAGTTTCCCTTTGAGCTTTGTTTCTCCTTCGTCTCCTCCTCTCAGTTTTGTTCAGCGTGCTTTGGATCGATGATGTCTGTAACACTACTTTCAGCTCTTCAACATCTCACGTTTGCCTCTCGTCCTGAGCCCTCCAAAACGTTGTGGTTTCTTTCCCTGTCCGTCCCGTTTGTTTGTTTGTTTGTTAACTTTCTCTCCTTCTCCAATGCCACTCTTGACTTTCTCTATGCTGTATGTTCTTTTTGTTTGAGATATTACAGGATGTCCTGTTTGCCCAAAGCGCTCCTAAAGACTGTGAAATGTACTCTGTTCTATCCGTAGTAGAGTTGTTATCTTGTAGATGTATTTGGATTGCGCCAGATCTGAATACAGGCTTAGTTTAACGCTAAGATTTCTTTAGATTTTAGCATCCTTTTTTTTTTTCCTTGTTCTTCCTTCTTTTGTCATTTCCCTCGTCCTTGATGTCATCCATTTTTGTCACTGTCCCCATCTCCCGTGGAGAGTAGCGCAACCCACCTCATATTTCCTCTTTGATTTCTCTGTATGTCAGTTCGGCGAGTGTCTGTTTGTGCGTGCACTTGCTGATGTGCCCAGAGCCGCTGTTGTGACCACCGCTGTGTGTTTCTCAGTCCGCGTGTGAGCAGGCGAGCTGTGTGTGTATGGCGACGTGCGTGCCGGTGCTTTTGACGTGTCTTTGCGTGTCCGCGTGTGTGTGTGCATGCTTGTGTGTGTGCTTGTGCTGTCTCCTCATCCGTCCTTTCTCAGTTGCTTCTCCTTTCCTACCTTGCTCCTTCCCTCATGCATTTATACCTCCTGCCATCCCACACTGCCTTTCTTCTTCATCTTGCGCCGTCACTCCGAGTGACGTAGGAGGAAAGACAGAGAGGCTGGCGTCTTACGCTAAACCGCGCTGCTTTCTTGACTGTGGCCATTTTCCGCAGACGAAAAAAATCCTGGCCGTTCTTGAAGAACATTTCTGATTTCCTGTCATGATTGCAGTACAGCATATCATGAAGTGTCTTGCATTTTTACCGCGGGGAGATCTTGGCATTTGAGTGGAAACTGGTGACTGGTAGAAGTCAAATGAAGGTGTGTGCTGCTGCTGGTTAGCTTGCTTTTTTTTCCCCTTCAATTATTTTCCCTCAAAAGTTCTTAAAGAGCTTTTTTGTGAACACCTGGTCGTAAGCATGACACGTACAGTCTTGAATTTGGACGGACTGATGTTCTCACTTTTGGTGGTGATCGATTCATCTGTGGGATGACAACACCACAACTACATAAATGAGCAGTCAGGCCCCCCCCTCAAATACTCACCAATGAGGAAATGATGCCAGGTCTTGTCATTTTTCTCTGAAAAACTGAAGAGATGTTATTGCCCATCAAGGCACTTTTGAATGTCATGTTGACGCCTGCCTTATTACACTTGGAATGAACACCGTACTATTGCATGGCCACCGAATTAAAACAAGACCTTGCCTTGCATGAACAAGTGCTTCAGCCCGCAGGCTGTAACTCTTGTGTCTCACACCGACTCGGGCAAGTCACGCAGCCCGCCGTGTGTGCACGGCAAGCCTGTGCTCTCCGCACACGATTTATACGATAGAGTAGCCTGTACAATGACTTAAACTGTAAGTCATCTCGTATCTGTCGATTATTAGGCTATGCTCATGTTTGGTTTAAAGATGGCTGTGAACATTGGAATTTATAGAGTAGGGATCTTAACTCAAAATGTTTCGATTTGCCTAGCCCAGGGGTCGGCAACCCAAAATGTTGAAAGAGCCATATTGGACCAAAAAACAAATTAAAAAATTAAAAGACTTATATCAGCCTTACAACGAAGGCAACACATGCTGTATGTATTGATATTAGCTATATTAGCCTACTATGAAAATGACTAAGTTGGCTACAAATACACAATAAGCCTTCATGATTCAACGTTTTTTTCCCTTGCAGTGCATCCTGTAGACCAGGGGTGCCCAACCTTTTTTGACGGAATACAGTATCTACTTTTTGATCAATCAACCTCCCGCGATCGACCCGTTACCGCGCACACACACATGGCATAATGAGCAACAGACATAACGGCCGCTAAGATAATCGAGTCATGGAACACACTTTTGCAGCGTGTTAACTATCGTAGCTCACGTATACCATTTAAAAATGCTTCTCTCGGCCCTCCACATTCCCCTTCTTTGCCAGTACCCTCGGTGAATTGTACATGAAATGCTGTTTTTTTAAAAAAGATTTTTACAACAGCCATCTGCCTGGCATCCCGTCCGTTTAAATAGAAACGTGTGTCGCAGGCTATGATCATTGACAGAAATGTTGAAATTTAATATTTATTCTACACATTTTTACAGCATTGAAAAACATTTAGAATGTTTGTGTCATGTTTGTACTCCTACAGAAGCCATATTAAAACAAAAATATATTTTCCTCTCCCATCTTTTTCCATTTTTAAACATTTTTGAAAAAGCTCCAGGGAGCCACTGGGGCGGCGCTAAAGAGACTCATGCGGCTCTGGAGCCGCGGGTTGCCGACCTGCTGACCCTAGTCGATCTGTCAAACAAAATCAAAACTTCTCATTCACACATTTTTGCTGGATATATTTCCACCATTAACCCTCTTCCACATCCACACTGTGGTACAATCACGTTTGTGCCCGCTTTGCGCATGCAAAACGTACAGTATGTAAATCAGGTGTTCTCCAGAGAAAGCGACATGATGATTCTGTTCATGACATCCGTAGCACTGTTGCATAACATTTTCAGAAATGGCGTGTTTTATGTCTCACTTCATGAAGGAAAAGCTCAGCCTTTGAGTGCTGCTCGTGTTCAGGTAACTTCTGCGTTGTTGAGTGTGTTTACTCCACCGGTGTTCTCGGCGGAAACGCAAGCCCAGCCCTCAGACTTCCGTATTTTAGATTTGAGATATAAGAAGAAAGATGTGTGTCTTTCGTGCTTTCATCCACCTTGAGCAATGCTGGACCTTTGTGATCCGTGTGGATCCAGTTTGTTTTCATTTCATATTGGCCTACTTTCATCGACATACAGCAGAGTTCAGAAAGAGATTACTGTTGAGATCACCCTCTCTCACTTCTCCCCTCCGTTCCTTCATTCGTTCTTGTGTTGTTGCATATTTTAAAAGGGGGTATTCGCCTCCTCCCTTTGCGTCAGAGACAAAAAGAGAGAATGGTTGTGGCAAGAAGGGCTGCCGCTGAAGTGAAAAGCATGCATACCAAAAGGACGATAGCACTCACCGTTTGCTCACGTAACGTGAGATTTGGGAACTCTTTATCAGGACCATCAGCCTCACAGCTTCTCTCTGTATTTATGTTGCAATTTCTTCCCATCAGCAGTTTTTTTTCCCCACCCCACACAGCAGCCTCAACCTTCCAGTGCCTCTACCCTTGTACTTTTAATCATAATCGTTTTTCCATCAAGCTATGCTGAGAGGGCCGGCAGGGAGGGATGAAGGAAGAGAGAGGGCGGGAGAGGGATGGATGGAGAGAAGCTGAGAGAAAGCAATAACACAGCAGCGCCCTGACCTCCAGGTCTCTCTGGTCACACTGTGGGCGACATATACTCGAAAGTTTACTCCACCTACGGGGACCAAAATGAAAACAAACCAAGTGCCGACAAAGTGAGAAAGTAACGTTCTGAAACCTTCTCAGTCTGCATGAAATGTTTTTCTGCTGTCTGACAGGCTCTTTGGAAAAACAGATAAGCACTGAACCTACCGCTTGACCGTCTGTCTGTCTGTCTGTCTGTCTGTCCGTCCGCCACTTTGTCTGTCTGCCAGTCTGTCACCTATGCCAGAGTCATGTGTAGAGACTTCTCAGTGTTTGGCCAACTGCAGCATCGACCCCCCCATTGAAGCTACCTGATTGTCAAAAGTATGCAGTAGTCGCTGTTGCAGTTGATAGAAAGCCTTTGGCTAAACGGTCTCTATGTAAGTCTCTGTCTGCCCGCGCCTGTCTGTTATCGTTGCATTCAATTTTCTCCTTTTCTTTGAGCTCATTCTGCTTTCCCTCGATTTGGCCTTGAGGGAAGCGTGCATGGAACGACCGCCATGGCCGGGGAATGCCTTTATGCGCACCGACACCGCACACCGCATCACACACCTCCCAACACACTCACGGACCTCACGCTGGTGTGTGTTTGTATGACAGAGAGAGCGAAAGAGCGAGAGAGAGAGAGTGAGTCTGTGAGTGACAGTCATCTGATTCAGCATGACCTGGCTGCCTGTGGACGCGTGACACGGCCGACTTTGAACCAATCACCTCCTGTTTGAAATAATCGAAGCAATCACATGCTCTTCTAACCTGCTGTGACGCCTGCTTTCTTTTTTTGCAACTCTTGAATTTTATTTTATTTTTTATGTCCCGCAGCAACCTTTCTCATCAGCATCATCCTGATTCCACTCTCTTCGTTTCTCTCTCTCATGCATGTCTGCAGGACATTTTGGCAAATGCGTGTGTGTGTGCACGTGTGTGTGCACAGCGATTGCTAACAGTTTGACTCGGAACTCACAGTGCACATTTTTCCAATGCATGCTGATGTCCAAAGTGCCAAGCTCACTACATGGAAAACTGCCTTTCCGTTCTGTTACAACGGCTGCTGCATGTGTGTGTGTGTGTGTGTGTGTGTGTGTGTGTGCGTGCGTGTGTGTATTTGTGTGTGTGCGCGCACCTGTGCGCGTGTGTGGCCACTTGGTGATTTCTTGATTCTACATTCAACTAACTCACTATAATATTGCTTCTTCTCCATCTGTGCCTGGCATTTAGCCTCATCTGTGTGCATGCATGCTAGCCGGTGTGCTGCAGTGCGAGTGTATTTTTACCGCACGCTCAAACACACACTCACAACACACCCTCACATTTTTGTCGACTCTTCCACGCACGTCAGGTGCGTATTTATGCGAGGTGTTTTGCTGCTTCTGTGGTCTTTATGGATGCTGCAAGGTCTGTCTGGTGTGTCAGAACTGACATAAGTGTTCTTCAATAGCAAACTCATTTCAAAACACCTTTTTTTTCTTTTGATGACACGCGGGATCAGGCGGATTCCCTCTGCACTTTGGCTAAAATGAATTAATTTTTACTCCCAGCAATGTGTTTGTAGAGCAAATAACGACGATTGCATGGCCGTAGATAGACGGTTGCATGGTAGCCGTAGATGCATAGTAGAAGTGGACGGACGACCGTGAATCCAATGGTGGGATCCAATAATCCGGAGAGGTTGAATCAATCTTCGATTTGGAATCCGTCTGCCTGGGCTTTTAAACAAATGACTTGTTTCTTTGTGTCTGGTGGAGTGCCCCCAAATGTAATTCTTAGGACGTAGTAGCTCTTGGGAAGTGTTCACATCACTCATAGTCATTGGTGCATTCGAGTCCTCTCTCAAATTAAAGGCTCATTTCATCAAGAATACATTGTTGTCAGAGCAGCGTGGTGTACATCATGTCTGCTTCACAGTTGAAAGCTTTCAGGTCCAGCCTTGAACGAGGACGCACTATCATGGATAGATTACCCATGAACCGAATGCTGTAAAGCATAGTGGATGGATGGATTAGGTCATCGACACAATGTCCCGTGAGTCTGAACATCAATTAATGGCATATCAATTTTTGGAATTGGAAAACTCATATTTATCAGTGACTGCATTCTTATCCGAGGCCATGCACATTTTGGAACAAAAGTTCCATCTGGGGGATGCGTGTGGGGTCTTCCCCCCCCCCCCCAACAGACAGTTGGAGGAGTTTTTATTGAAATGTTGAACACAAAAGAAGTCCAGCTGCCTTTGATTCAACCCCTACGGAGTCTCATCACCAGGATAATCGAACGTAATTTACGATAACATCCTGTTTCAGTCAATCAAGCGTTGAGTGGGATAGACAGAAAGCCTGACCCAAAGTCATGACCTTTCTTCCTTGAAAATTATCGACAAAGCTGTCTTGAAGTCAAACGGCTCGCATAGGTCACAAATTTCCAATTAGCCGAAAAGTGCGTTTTTATGGACATGCGCGACGTTTTTGGGACAACTTGTAGCAATTCCTTTGTTTTTGGCTGTAGACTGAAAACATTCGGGTTTGACATCAAACAATAAAAATTTTTTTTTAAAAATCTATCAATGTTTGAGCTTTTATTTCCAGATATTTAAAGCTGGATGAGATACACAACTCAGAAGATGCACCTTTTGTTTGAGTCCAACCCTATTTCTTGTGAGTTAAGGAATTGGAACATGTGACTGACAGGTGTGGTTTTTTTTTTTAAGCCATGTATGTGCTACATTTAACATTCAAATAATAAAGCGCACTGATTTGTAGATTCAGTTTCAGAGAGGAATCCTGCTTATGAAGTCTACGTTTACGCTAGTTAGTAACATTCGGTACGGTCGGTGCAACTAGCATAAAAAAAACACAGTTAGCTTTCTCTGTGGTGAAAAACAAGCAAGCATAAAGCTGAAAAATGATGGAATATCAATCAGAGCCACTGTGCAAACATTTTCCGTACTCGGTACAACAATTTGAATTCTTACGGAGAAGTTAGGAATCACTGGTGGACAAAGTAACAGACGTTGAGTGGGTAGAGTAAGGAGAAAAAAAAGCAGCAGTTGATGACAGAAAAAAAAAAGACCACAAAACAAATGTTAATGTTATTCACTTCAGTCACTGTTGCTGAGCTAAATATATGGGCTTGGATTACAAATCTTCCGAGTTGTTTATCAGATGCAATAAGAGATGGAAATAAGGGGTGAATGTTGAATTTCTTTCCCTCCTATTCAGATTTTGATGTCAAATTCAAACGTCTCACTTTTGTCGCTTGACGCACAATTTGAAAAGAAGGAGAGTGACGTCGTCGTGAAAAGTTAACCGGAAAGCCACCTGGCCCCGAGTGTCTGTCCATTTGTGTCTGTATGTCTGTCTGTCTTCTGGAGAAGACCAATCGGTCTTTGCAGGTTTCCCTTGACTTGTTTTCCCCCACTTCAGCGTCTGACTTGTTATTCTCTTGTTCTTGTTGTTGTTTCTCCGACACCTTCCCCTCCTTTCGGCAGATGCGAGTGGTGAAAGCATTCCGTAGTTCGCTGTACGAGGGCCGGGAGAAACCAGAATCCCGCAACTCCATCCACAACTTCATGGCCCACCCGGAGTTCCTCATCAATGACCTCATCCACAACATCCCGCTGATTGATGACACCGATGTGGACGACGACTCAGAACTCAGCAGATATCAGCACGTGCACCCGGCCCTTCGCAAGCCGCCGCCCCCTCCCACTCAGCCCCAGCCCACGGCCCGCACCCGTCCCACTCGCCCGTACCGCCAGTATAGCCTCCCAGTGACCCAGTGCAACCGAAATAATAACAACAGCAGCAGCAGCGGCGGCGGCGGCGGCGGCAGCGGCGCTTCATCAATTGTCCACGCCAACAAACACAGCATCAACACCATCACCCCAAGCAACCAAACCCCTCGTCATCATCACCATCAACACTGCAACAACCATCATAGCAGGGACCGGTTGGGGAAGCCCCCAACTCCTTACCTAGCCCACCTCTACTGTGTGGAGACCACCTTATAACTGAGTGGGTCGGGGAGAAGGGGAACTGAATCCTGGGGTGGGGCAGAGGAGAGAGCTTGAGGACACACGCATGACATTTCCATCCAGTCTCTCCTGTGTGACAGGAGGGGGGAGGACGATGGCTGCCGACTCCACGTGAACATTGACGCGATCAAAGTACAACTCCCTCCCCCTCATCCACCAGCCGCCCGCCCTGCCTTGACCTCGCTCGCTCTTCAGCCTGGCCTCCATCTGCCGACGGTGGGCTTGGAGACAGAGGGGCTCCCTGGCCGTGAAGCCCCCCACCCTCGCCCCCGAATCCCTTCATTCCGACCGGTGTTAATCGAGTGTGGTTGCCGTGACCCCGCCCACTTGCCCGCCAGGACATCACAACCACCGTGCTCAACAATTATCTGGTTTGTCATTGAAAACGTCAAGCAGCTCGTTTTTGCTTGTGATGTAATTGTTGAAGCTTTAACTTCCTCATCCGTTCCGCCTCCATTCATTCATTTCGGAACATGGTGCTCATTAGTTTTCCGCGTTGCTTCACTTCTTGGCTTTGTCACTGCAGCATGATGTTCATTTTCATTTTACTTTCGATCACTCCCCACTCTCTCTTTCAATATGTGTGTGTTGTCTTGTCTCTTCTGAGGAAAAAAAAAAGAGTATATATATATATATATATATATATATATATATATATATATATATATATATATATATATATATATATATATATATATATATATATATATATATATATATATTTTATATATATATTATATATATATTTTTTTTTTTTTTATATATA
>CAAKHF010011041.1:12683-34950 GCA_901007745.1 Hippocampus kuda
AAAAAAAAAAAAAATATATATATATATATATATATATATATATATATATATATATATATATATATATATAGATATATATCTATATATATCTATATATATATATATATATATAAAATGTGTATACATTTCAAAGTTACCCTTCATTTAGGCCTAATAGTAAAGGAAGGAGTTATACAAGTATATATACAGTACATATGTATATATGATATTATTTTATTTTTTTTATTAATAATTGGGAAGCGACAATACCGAACTTGTCATCAGTCGCCAATCCTTGAATGCTGCCCCATGTCCACATGATATGTTGTCTGTGTGGGATGCGCACACCCCTTCGCCACGGTTCAGCGGCGCCATGCATACGATGAACTGGTGGATGGCTTCCGTCACGACGCTGTATCCGATCGAAGCCTCTTCATTTCCTCTCCCTCGTCTTGCTGTTCCTCTTCGCCCGCTTCGCTTCGGCTCGCTATCCCTAATGTGTTTTTTTTATTTTTTTGGAATGCTTGTGAAGCATTATCCCTTTAAATGGCATCAGGTCACAATGCACAGACTTTGGCCCTTTAAGACTGACACTCACCTCAAACCTGCTCTTGCTCACATGTCATGGGGTCAACACCATCATGGATGGGGGGGATAGATTGATTGACTGATTGATTCATACAGCTAAATATTCATTTTTGGATTAGCCCCTAACCCTAATATGTAAAACATTGTTAATTATGTCATATAAATGATATTTCATCATTTAAGTTTCCCATCAGTAAGGAGCAACGTTTAGCAAACATCTGGCACTGCAAAAAAAAAAAAAAAAAAAATCGTAAACTCAAACTTTCAAGGCAACAAACTTAACATAACAAATCATTTTAAGTTGGGTCATTTGAAATTGGCTTTCCCGCATTTCACAAGAAAGAAATAAGAATGAACAAAATCCCAACTGAACAACTCTGCAAATTGTTTTGGAGCAAACAACTCTCTTGCTTTGTTGTGCTAACGATCATTGTTGCCATCAATGTCAGTAATCTATTTTTATAACTTGTTCCGACTTAAATTTCTGTGTTAGCTCCCCAAAAATAGAAGTTGTATATTTTAAAGTGTGATGGTTGCATGAGAAGATCCGTATTTTCATATTTGTTACGCCGCTTAGCATTGTCTTGCTTCAAAACTGGACGCACACACACACACACACGCGCGCGCACACACACACACACACACACACACAAAACGAACCCGCTTTCTTATTTAGAAATGATAATTCAGTAGCAAGCGGAAACCTGCGGCATTTTACTCACTCGCTTGTTAAAATCTTAAATATAATTTCTAAAGTGTGACTTTCAACATCTCTAAGATCAGATTCAATGGAAGAACTTAGTGTTACAATTGTCCCCACCAGGCCATCACCACCTCAAATCTTTGTTTTTCCTAGCCAATTATTGAAATACATCACAATACTTGATTGTTACGATATTTCATTTTCAGATTCAACTTCTCTTCAAACATTTCACCGTCGTCCTTTTTCTTCTGCCGCGAGAAATCATTGCATTTTTGCTGCCTCATAGTGAGGCTTTCGGGTTCCGTTGTAAACTCCTTTGTCAGTGACCAATTACGGTTGCTAGCCTGATCAAGGGAGGCAAGTGAACGGACCCATTCTATCTTGTACAGTCTAACTGTTTATATTCCACTACACGGACCGACAACAGCACTTTGCTTTTGCAGAAATAGGTGGGACAGACTTTTTTTTTTTTTGCATATTTATGTCCATGTGGCTCTGGGGTCAATTGTAACACAAAAGCAACAGACAAGCCGACCATTTCCAAATCACTTTGAAAGGCGTCATTGAATTAGTGTGATGTGTTATTTGCTCTCGGTTGGCCCCGCGAAGCTCTTGTCTGAGATCATGGCAACAAGGTGAAATTGTTCATGTTTTCAAGGGTAGAACGCAGCCACACAAAGAGTTGACAACATACATACATGATGGTAAGACCATGTGAGCCGGTGACATCACATTGCTCCACATTCATCTCCGTGACCTTCTGTGGACATTCCGAACAAGCATGTCCCAAGTTGTACCACGTGTGGGTGAACTGCTGACTTCACGTTGCCTTGGAGTGCAACGCAATGCAAATCAACTCCCACCCTCCGGTCACCACCACAACCACCTTCTTGTCCTCGCGCCTCCCCTCACTTTTTTCCTGTTGACTTCCTGACCGGATCCACCACCAGAAAAAGGCAAGGGCGGATAATATGCAACTGACTGACATGTCATCCTGTGTAACCCAGATTAGAACTGCAGTCCAACAGGGATGCTAACACATGCAAAAACAGAGCAGGAACACGCGTGTCCTTGCCCAGTTCCGCTTCAGGAGGGGCGCAAGGCTCTCTGGAAAAAAACAAAAAAAACAAAACCCGTAACTGTACAGAACTCTTGTCTTCTTGAATGCTCATCATCATGGCCGCCACCCACACCTGGGTGGCAGCCTTGTGTTCCTCTTGTCTGTTTTGAAGCATGCATTTTGGTATCATTAATGTCACTCTTTATGTGTAGGTAAATCATTTAGACGACTGTCACAACTGTGTGCTATGAACTCTCCATGTTTGCTCTCTCTCATGCGCACGCATACAAACACACACAGACACACACACACACACACACACACACACACACACACACGAAACATACACACACACCAAACATACCGAGCAAATCTACAGTGTTGTAAATTAGACGGACCAGTTCCAGCCATTTCTGTCCATCTGTCCAGAGCCATATTACATTATGATGTTGTGAGTTAGATTAACAGAAGGCAAAGCAGAATGTGAAAAAGAATATATGTATCCCAAATTAGAAATTGTACCACTGCATCAAAACTGTACAGCTCGCCCCTAAAGTGCACACGCGCAACTTTAATTTACAGGTACTATGTTCCTGTTACTCTCTTTTATGCTTATTTTTTTCCTTTCCTTTTAGTCCTTTTACTTTTTGTAAGGAGAAGAAAAACAAAACAGAAGCACTTGTACATTACTATGATTATTGATTTTCTCCACCGGTGCTCCCACTGATGGAAAACAATATGTTGCACATTTTCCTGAGCATACTTTGAGGGCTGTGTTTTCTGTCCAGTGAACAGACCCTGAAGCGTGCGGAGGGGCCCAGATGCTTTTAAGTCTCTTGAGACCGCCGCAGTGACTCTGTAAATAAGCAGGAGACAAAAGTACTTTCTTATTCTCAAAAGGACGGGACGACTGGAGGGTGGCACAGAGCTAGAGACCGCAGAAGTGCAATGCATCTATCGTCTGCATTGTTTAGGCTGCTCTTTTAGATCTGCCGCAGGTTTTTAACCGCCCTGGGGGAGAAATTTTGGCTTTTACGTTATTCATGATACACACTGTTGTAAATTTTGTGTGTGGAATCCTCCTTCTTGCACAACGCAGAGCTGTTCTGCAGACAGAAAATGCAGCCTGAACTGTGCTGAAATTTAAAAAAAACAAAAGACCAAAAAAAAAACCAAACAAACAAACACAAAGACTATTGAATATATTAAAGAGTTACCTGCCTGTTATTTAAGCGAATAAATATCTATATATATATATATGAGGAAGAACACACCTGTATACTGTAGACAAACTGTACGGAAATCTAAGATAATTTATTGGGAATTAAGTCCTACACCTTTTGTCTGTATGAAAGAAAAAAAATTCATCAAAGTATTCTACAATAATAACTTTGACAAGTCTGTGTGATCCTGTGTTGTTTGTTTGCACTGAATCTGAGTGGTGAATATCGGAGTGGGTGAATATCGGGCGCTCCCTACATTCTGAGATAGTACGATTGATTGGTGCGCTCGTCTAGTCTATGTTAAATGGCTCCTCGTCATTAGCAAGTTGTCAGTTTATGTTGCAAAGGACTCATCTTGGGATAACCCACACAAAGGATTGAGAAAGGTTGCCTGGCCGGGAGCAAGATAATGCAAGGAGTTCTCCAGTGGAGGTTGTCAGGGTGGACAAACAAGTTCTGGCTTTCCTCACTTGTACTTGCTCAGCTTTCCAGTCATCTTTCAGTCGCAGCTTGTTTGCGGGACTTGGTGCTTTCACTTTTCTTTTCAGTAAATGGACATTAGATCAAGACCTTGAAGAATACAGTAATCTCTCATTTATCGCGGGGGTTACGTTCCAAAAAGAACTAGTGATAAGTGAAATCCGTGAAGTGGTGAACTTTATTTTTTTACAGTTCTTATACTAATACTTAACTACAGTATATATTTGACAATAAAGTTTATCCAATACAAAATCCAATGAAATCAAAGACCAAAACCTGTTTTCAGGCCCAATTACAAAAAAAACAAAACAAAACAAAACATACCAACAGACGTTTTCAACAAATAACTATAATAGTTTTTGGAAATACTGTACTGTCGACATGCAGCGCCGCCGCTGCGTTCTGATTTAAAGGGTTAAAAGCATTTAAAAAAAATGCACTAAAAAAAAAAATCCGTGAAACAGCGAAGCTGCGGAAAGTGAACCGCGTTAGAGCGAGGGATCACTGTATTCCATTTCTTTGCCTTTTATCAAATGAAGGTGCTTATTTCATGTTTTTTTTTCGCTGCACAATGAAGAAAATGGATATAATCATTTTATTTTAGATATTTATAACCCAATTTGATCACCATTTAGGTCTGTGTTAAAATGATTTCTTGTCCCTCAGCAATATTTGCTATTTACGCCGGGATTAGAGCACGCATAAGAAATGGCCACCCCTTTTCTATACAGTAGTGCTTAATTGGATTTACGAGGGTCACAGGTGAGATGGAGCCGATCTCAGGTGACTTTGGCCAAGAGGCTGGAAGCTGCGCGCACCGTGAAACGCAGCGCTCATACTAAAAACTATTCAGACTCCGATTCATGAATGCGGACAAATCTATCGTCGTCCAAGAACCTCCTCTAGTGGGAAAAAGCAGGAGTACTGGCAGAAAAGTTGTGCAGGCACAAGAATATGCAAACGCCACACAGGAAGGTTTTGAGCTTGAATTCCAAACTTTAGAGCCGTGAAGCAAAACATAGTCATAAAAAGATCAACGCAAATATCGAAAGATGCAAATGGCACTCCTCGACATTTTACTGTGATTTTGATGACAAGTTGTCAAGTTAAAGTAGAAGTACAAAACATGCATGTCATCTTTGACTAATTCAGCCTTTTGTTTTTTGCCACCATTGCAGTGAGCAAATGAAACTGGGAGTGAGGCTTTGATGCAGGACGGGGCGCGTTCGTTCCACAGTCAGTGCTCCAACACTGCCACTAGAGCTGCTGTGATAAAGGGGTGCCGCCCTCAGACAAGAAGGACCCTGGACACCCCCAAAATACTGCACGTACCACCAGGTCCTGGGGACAACTTTGACATTTTTGTCACCACAGCACAGAGGGTACGATATACAAAGTGCTGTACGTGGAGCAAGATATTCTTCAACAACAATAAAACAATAAATTACTGTAACAGCTATGACAGTAGAAAGCACAAAAACAGTAAATCTACAAATCAAGTCTCAGCTCGATCACCGCCTAGTTCTTGGTACCTGTAGTAAATAGTGTCTGGTCTGCAGATCTGAGGCAAAGAGCAGGTGCTATGTGTGGCAATTGTAGGCATGTACAGTACAAAGAATGAAGTATTCGTCCGTTCAAATTTCACTTTGTTTTTGTGTCGTTTGGAGATGTAGAGCTTCACTTCGTGTGTCTGTTCTGGTTCCTCGCCCGCTTGTCCCAGTCTGTGAGTTAAGGGAATGTGAGAATCGCTGAAACTATAGCGAGGCTAACCATTATTTTTATTCTTATCCTCTCAGGCCCACATTAAGATCTCACCTTATTGCTCCAAAGTGTGTTATTGACCGGCAATGGCAGCAGACAAGTGAGTTGAAAGTGGCCGATTGAAATGCAAGATGGCAAAAAGAGTGGAAAGTCGAATAATCAGTTCAACACCTAATAGTGACAGAAATGTTGACTTCATAAAATCCTATGCTAATTTCAAGAGGCTGGCTGGTTTTCATCCCCAAATCTTCAATAAAGAACCATCATGAATAAAAAATGCCATTTGGTGTAACTGCTTTAAGACGTAAATGCAAGTACAGTATATCATTCCCATGGTTTCATCACCTGTGGGGAGAGGCCAAGAAGATCAAATGTATATAGTTTGGTGGTAGTCAATGGCGGGGATCTTGCCAGTCTGATCCTTGGCTGGGTAGGCCAACCCTCCTGACCAGAACCCGGGGTGTTCGGTTATTGAACCTCTGTCTTGCCATCATTAGCACAATGTTGGGGCAAATCAGCACACTTGGCAACAGGACACTAATAGGCTCCAATAGGCTGCTTACATTTGTGGTCATGTCATTGGATAAGCGGTTGAGTGGGACAGTCAGGTGAACGAAGGGCGGAGCTGTCAACCACCCACGACCAGGTGATGTACTGTCGCCAATGGTGGGTGAAGATGCCAGTGAACCGTCGGTCGAGTTTCAACTCCCACCTCCGGCAGAAATTTGACCAAGTCCGGCTGGCGTACAAAACCAGCTGCATTAAGTTTGGACCTTCGGACACCTGCTGATGACAGGGCACCCTGACCAGCGCTGATTGTAGAAACTTTATTTGACTGGAAATAACTTGCTTTGTACGCCTTTCTATTCCTCTTCCAAACTGGGGTGTATAATTGATAAATGGAGAGCAAAACTTGACTTTTGGAAATTAAAACTTTACACAAATTGGTCTTTTTTTTTTTTTCTAAGCACGGGTAAACGCGTCTGATGCATTGGCTGTTAGTTTCAGACAGGCATTAGGCTTGTCCCTAAATTCCTTGATATGGGTCTTGATGCATTGGCTGCAGCCTCAGTCACATGTGCACACCCGATGATCTTTCATGGTCGGTGCCAAGCCACGCTGGAGGGAATCACTTTTTGAATTAAACAGCTGAAATGAAGGTGGACAGTAATTTTCCAATTTGAGGGAATCACTTTTTGAATTAAACAGCTGAAATGAAGGCGGACAGTAATTTTCCAATTTGAGATCCACTTGTAACGTTACTGACGGGCGTACTTTATTTTCTCCTTTGCTACTTAACTTTCCTCTTTGCATCCTAAGAGTGGAAATTGCAATTATTTTCACCTCCTCCAACCCCACCCCCCAAGACAGTCCAGTAACATTATTGGTGAAGAAATCTGAATTGAATTTAGTTGGTAACATTTAGAAGCCTATCCACACCAAATATGTTGACGTTGTTAAAATGATACTTGATATATTAATAACCTCAGTAGAGTTGTGCAACGATCCACACTACTATGTATGGTGGCTCTGCAATGCAAAACATTAACACAACAGCAAATGACACACACGTCGCAGAATGGGCTATAAGACACTCGGGTTTGTCTGTGACACGTCTAGTGGCTCAAATTCGGGCTAAATTTGTGTAGTCTGACGTCGGCATGAAACAAACAGTCGCGACCATGCCAAGTGTTGCGTTTACGAACTCATGACAACGCAGTGCTCGAAGTAAGACGACATATTTGCCACGAGCACTATCGCAACAGATAATGATAAGACACATAACCTGCGTAGTTTGTTACAATATATACTAATTTAGAGTGCTCAAAAAAAAATTCTTTCTAATCTTTAAGGGTTTTTTTCCACTTTCAGGTGCATACTACTTCTTTTGATAGCGGCGCGGACACCCACAGCGGCTCCTCTTGTTTTATGTTGAGAGGGAAGAAATTTCATCTGTGCTGTATGTTACACATTCAGTACATTTGACAATAACGTTTATCCAATCCAATCCTACATTTTGATTGTGGACATCAAATTATGCAAACTAGCGAAGCAAAACAAGGCGTTTTGGATGAAGGTTAAATTAAAAACAAATTAAAATCCAATCCAAGTGTTTCTTTAGGACAGTGATTTTCTCTCTCATTTTACCCATCTGATTTCATTACCTTCATTTAAAAAAAAGCTTGGTGGCCGAGAAGAGAGAAATGTTTCTAAGTATTGTATTTCTTTTTGTATTCAGTTACGTTTGCAGTTAAGGGCCACAGTATTGCTTTCAATATAAATTGATCATTTACAAACATGTCAGGAATGCTAGCACAAGCTGCAACGTTAACTAAAAGTTGAATGTATTATCATTTTCATGGTCTTGATTATTAAGTTGTACATACCTTAACCCTGGAGAACCCACGGGGTCAAATTTGACCCCTATCAATTCTGCTACTCAAATGCTACCCTTAAATCCCAAAGGGTCAAATTTGGCCCTAATCCTAATTTAGGATTAAAGCATTAAATATTTGAAAAAACATATTTTGGTGTTCAGTGAACGTATACTAGGCACTTAATGTAAAATTCATCATTTTTCAAAGAAGAAAACGGTTCTTGGGTTCTCCAGGGTTAAATATTTCAAGGTGTATGCGAATGCTGGTCATTGTAATAGTATCTGCCTGCCGGTGCGATATGCCGCACTTTACGAATGATCCAATTCGTCCACTAATCACGACAACTGCTGATGATTAGACGATCTGTAAAATCATTTTTTGTGGCAGCCCTACTGTCCACATGAGAAAATATCTTCTCACCTAAATGAGAGAATATGTCCATCAAGGTAATGTGGTAAAAAAATCTCAACTGTGCATAAATTAAAACTTTACATATCCAGATTTTCGTACTCATTATTTAAGGACATGATACTGTTCAACTCTTTCCAACTGAAAAAAAGCCAAAATGTAAAAGATCATCTCTATGGACTTTTTCAGTGCATGCCTTTCACTTGCAACCTTTACCAGACTTGACCCAAATGTTGAAGAAAAGTTAGATCTTTATCGGGAGAGAGCTTGCTGTTTAGAAAGAAAAAGAGAGATGCATTAATATCAGCACACACAAAAACAATGTCAATATTTGCAACCGAAACAGGTAAAATATGATTTATTTGTTCATCTTCTGTCAATTACCTCAAAGGGCACATTTTCAAATTATGTACACATTTACATTTTATTCCAACTGATGGCAATGGAATCACCTAAAGCGGGTGATTCTGGATGTAATATTTCAATGACCACAACAGAAATCACAAACGTGATAGTGCAGTTGAATTGAGCTCGCAAAAAAACAGAAAAGAAACTCTTGACTAGAAAAGGTGTGGTAAATAGGCAAAGAGAATGACATATACCATTGTTACCGATACTACCTTAAAAAAATCAAAACAAAAAAATAACGGGCCATGGTGGCAGCAGCTTGTCCAGTCTCTTCAACCTCCACCAGCAGAATCCACTTCAGCAATAAAGAAAAACAGGTGCCTCTAAATTAAACGATTCTTTTGTATCATGGTGCTGGTTCACAAAGAGCTCCGTTGGAAAAAGTTTCAATTTGAATAGTCTTCATTGTTTCTGGAATGTGATCGCCAATTGCTCTTTGTGGACCTTCACCGTCATTTATACATCTTGTGTTCTATTACATTATCTTATCTTATCTTATTTAAGAGTCTTTGAATTACTGTACATAGCTTCAACAAATTAGCTATGACCAGAGTGAATTAAGCATAACTGAAAATCTCCCTCCGCTCTGATCCTTACCATGGAGTCAAGCAGGTTAAGGTGTTCAGAGAGCCATTCATCCATCACGGAAGCGCAACCTTTACCTAGAAGAAACTGTCAACAAGGTTTAGCGGTAACGAGCACCCAAGCCAACATGTCAACAAACACATGCACTATCAGCGGGGCCCTGTGCAGAATTCATTAATTCTTAAAAAGTCTTCGTCCACCATCAAGGTGGTCAGAAGACTGAGCCATGTCGCGATACGTGAAATCAGAGTTAGGTACTTGACCCTACATTTTAAGTGATGCGCTTGCACTCGCTGCACACTTAGTGCAGAACTCCACTGAGACATAGTTCTTGTCCACGTGGAGGCACACGCCACCAGATGTCTCTTTCTCCTCCACTTTCACACGTTTCCGTGGCAATGAGTAGTCGTGCTCGTTTGAGTCGGCGCCCTGGAAAAGCGAGGAGGATAATTTCATGCCATTCACACCGCTCAGCCGTGACAACAGCTGAGCTAACATGCTCTCATTGGCCAGCACAGCTCGCAGGTACCTGGTCTCATCTTCCAATTCTTCCACTCGTTTGATCAGTTGAGAGTTTTCAGTTTTGAGCCTGTTATTTTCCATGGACACCATGTCCACTTTCTTTTCAAGGCTGTTTACATATTCTTTCTTTTTGAGACGATTCAACCTCGCAGCGATTGCATTTTTGTTAATCACTTGGCTTGCTTGCCGCTGCTTATTTCTGATCTTCATGGAGGATGACCCACTCTCTGGGGAGGAGGCAGTTGTGACTTCAGCACCAGAATCTTGATTATTGACGCTGTAAAGCTCACCAAGCTCCATGTCAAAGAATGGTGAGCTTCTCTCTCTATCATTAGTCCATTCTAAGTCTTCGACTCTGAAAAAGTCATCGAACTCTATTCCCATACTGTCTAAGCCATCAGTTTGAAATTCCTCCGGGAGGCTTGGGTGAGCTTCTATTGTTTTCACTGCACTGGTCACTTCAACGTCCAGGGACTTCAGCGCAGTGTTGTAATTGCCTCTTCTCCTGGTTATCATTTTGTTGGAAACTGGACAGTTGATGAACGATGTCAAGCAAATGCAGAATTTAACCCTGTAAAGACAAACAGAGTAGGCATTTGCATTTCAATGTTAAGTGAGTTTATAATTTAGGATGGCTTTACAACTGCAAGCCCAAGCATGCAATTTGCGATTACGAAAACCTTTATTAGTCTCGCAATGAAGAAATTCCCAATTCACAGCAGCAAAGTTATGAAAGGAAGAAGTAGAACAACAAAATATACGGTTTATCTTACATGTCTTTATATGTACTTTGTTAGGTGCACACGAACTCATGATCTCCATATCAATCAAAAATGTTTGACTTTCGACCTGTTACGTCAAAGTTACCAAATTGTCAATCTTGGCAAGCTCGTGGCCTTGCAAAACTTTAAATGGCGTGCTGGTAAATCTCTTACAGCGCCAAAGTAGCAGTTACGTACGGGAAGAACTGTCGAGTCACAAACGCACAAAAGGCTTTGAGGCACCACCATTTTACACCAAGTTTTGATCTACTACCGCATGCTCTTAACGTCTGACCTACGTTGCTTTTCAACTCCAACAGGAACTAGTCCAAGAAAAACAAAAAGTCCTTTAAACATCTGTACCACACGGACGGGCATTTCTTTGTTATTTAAGATTGACTTGTTATGCGTCGTTATATAACTAATACATTTAGTATAAAGTTATTTTGTCGTACGCTGTGGCTTTAGCTCATGTTAGCTAGGCCCCGAATACAAGTTAAAAGTCCACGATAAAAAACATCAAGTTTAACCGTACATAATTGGACTGTAGTTAAATTGTAGTTACAAGAGCCACTTAATGAATTATCTATCCCACGAATTTTTGAAGAGGGCACCTTGTCCAAACTGCGTAGTTCTTAGCTTGTTTGCTAAAGCTAGTTTCACAGCACTAAACGCTTAATGCATGGATTACGCAACAGTTTCAAACTGCGAAATCTTTACCTTTCTTAAACGTGGATGGAGTCGCGGTGATATAGATGGGCGACCGTGGATCGAAATATCACAGAATCAGTATATTTCGTCGTTTGCTAACAATTTGTACGTCCAATTGTGGCGTGTCCGGGAAGGCTGTGCCGAAACGCCTCCCAACTCAACCTACAAGATGGCGCGGTGCTGCGTGTAGTGACGTTTGTAGTCTTTTGCCTTTGTTTGAATCAGTGAGCATACATTGTTCTTAGTTGTTTGTACACACAATTGTTTAAAGTCTCAATCTCGTCTTAATCACAACGCATGCGGGTTTATGAACAGTACTCGTCTATGGTGCCAAACCCATGTGATAAATGTTTATTTGAAAAAAAATCTACATATGATACAAGCGAACGTGTTAACCAGTCGACCACTGTGCCGCTTCTATCAGAATGAGCTCTTACAAGTGGTAGGTTCGTGAATTGATCGTGTGACTTATTTTTCGAGATCTACACTGCGATTGACTGGTCAACAGTCCCAGTTGTCCCCACCTTGCACAAATCCAGCTGGAAAAGGCTTCAGCTCACCCGTGACGCTAACGAGGAAAAGCGCTGTAAAAAAATGCATGGATGGACCCTGAATGCAATGCCAACACAACTTTTATTGACAAATGTTAATACACACCAACTTGTCACAATGCAATGGTGAAAAACGGACACGTGGAAAAGGAAAATGTTGTTTTTCTTGGTTGGGAACGGTTGTTTAAAAATAAAGTCCACAGAAAAGTGTTTATAGCAAAACGCTTCGATATCTTTGGAGCTTTGTCATAAGAATATAATAACATTTTTGCATTCGGGACTATTGGTTTGATGTAACACATTTAAAAGTGTTGTTTTAAGACTTCCCTTTCAGCTTTAAAAATGTAATTGTTACACATGTTGTTGATATAAACCAAGCAAGAATACCAAATGGTGATCTCCACTAACTGATGTGCTTTTAACAACAAGCCTGTGTATTTCACAACATTCTATTCAGAATCAAAAAAGTTGCAGTCCAGTTTTGAGTTTGCTGAGGTCACTGTGGCTCCAAAGAAGACCATCAGCTGTCCTTGCAGAAGCAGAAAGTCCAGAGACATTCTGTGTTGTGCTGCTCTCCGTCGCCACCGGCTCGTCAGACACGATCATAGTCGAGTAATTGTCCACCATCAGGCATGAAGGCTCATCTGACTGGCCAGGGACTTTTCCAAGAGGGTAATTCTTCCATAAAACTTTGTCAATGCACACTTGCCACGCGGAGCCTCGCAGCAACTTTGCTTTTTGCACCTCCGCATCTGACCATTTGTTCTCTTCTCCTGTCCACGCCTTCGGCGGTTCCGCCAGCGATGAATGGCTGTTGCGCTTTGAACGCTGCAGCTTCTCATGCAAACTCTCCAGTGTGTAAATGGGCCACTGTTCCTGCTCTGTGTGCGGCTCAGAATGTTCTGTGCGGGTGTAGATGGAGCAGAGTTGCAGTAGCCTCTGCTGGGTTTCCAGAGGAAGAGGATGCTCCATGTCCTCCAAGACAAGGTTGAGCAGGTGAGGCGTACTGGCACAGGGAGCCTCCAAGCAGGCAGACAACAGCTGCTGCCACCTCAGCTGCATGCGGTTGGCAAAAATCCTGTCCTTCAGCCTGGCTTTCTTCTGTGCCTTTGTTTCAAAGTGATAATCATTTTTGTTACTGTTACACAGCATTACTTCCGAGATCCACGCAGAAGTGTAGTACATCCTGTGTTTGCTCTTCTCGCTGGAGAGAAGCTTCAGTTCAGCAAAGAGTTTCTCCAGGAAGAGATGAATGAAGGAGGGTGAGTTAAGTGTTTTCAGGAGGGGGAGCCAAAAACGCAGGAAAGTTGGAGGAAGTTTGGGCTCTGTGGGACAAAACCAATCGTCATCAGAGCTGTCACAACCTAATGATGACAGTTGTTGGGCAGTTGGAATTAGGAAGCCATCTTCTAAGAGGACTTCAATCAGCAACTCACCAAACTCAACAGAAAAATGTTTAACCTCACCGAGTATCCAGCTCATATCAGCTAAAGGGTCCGGCCATGTGCTCTTTTCTTTTTCTTCATGTAGCCCCCCACAAGCATCATACTGCTCCTTTTCGTAAGAAATTAAAAGTTCCCTTGCATTCTTGTAAGCCTCCCTTTCTTTTTGCCTTGCAATTAGCTCGTCCTCTTGCAGTTTCATGCCCATCTCTTCGTCCTCTCCATCAGACTGCGCCTCCCAGTCCGCAGTAGACCCTCCTCCCAACTGTCTGGACCAATACTCCTGCTGGAGCCACTCCAGAACCACCTCGCACCCCTTTCGGCACAATTTCAAGGCAGGGAGTTTACGATGAGTGACGTCATGCCTTAGGTTGACGATCCATTCTGGGATGTTTAAGTTGCCGGCAAGTCTCCTTAATGAGCGGGCAATTTTTCCTTGCTGTCGTTCGGTGATCAAGTTAGTGAACCTCACCAAGGCCGCTCCATAAAGCAGAACCAGGTCATGAGAGTCCAGCTTTTCGGACCGGTCCAGCACCTGACACCTCACCAGGTCCGCGGTGCAGTCCATTGCCACAGGAGTACTGTTGGCATACCTTGCTTTCCACGCCGAAATCCTATGGAGAGCATTCCTCTGTAAACACGAATCCTTGGAGTAAAGATATTCCCTTACTTGATCCCATTCAGCTTTGTTGAGCCACGCTACCACATGGCGTTTTTTCTCGGAGCTCTTTTTCTTCATTTTGAAGGCTGAAAGGGTGAGCGGCGCTCTTGCAGGCTACACGAATAAGTTTAAGTCACTGGACTCCACCACAGTCTTACGGATGTTTTTTAAACTCACCGAAACGTGACGACACGGTGAAAACGTTTTGCTATTTCTTTTTGGATAGCGGCTCGACCCGGAAATGTTTTTCTTTCTTTTTTTTTTTTCTCTTCTTCTTCTTCTTCTTCTTCTTCTTCTTCTTCTTCTTCTTCTTCTTCTTCTTCTTCTTCTTCTTCTTCTTCTTCTTCTTCTTCTTCTTCTTCTTCTTCTTCTTCTTCTTCTTCTTCTTCTTCTTCTTCTTCTTCTTCTTCTTCTTCTTCTAAGGTTTAATTTCTAGCAGGTTGGAAACGGTCGTACTCAATCCTGCCACTTGGTGGTACTTAAATTGTTACCACGGCAGGGGCGCGTCGTAACCGGGCCGTTTCTTAAGATTTTGTTTATTGTTGTTATTATTATTTTAAGAAAGTATTTAGACACTTCTTCCTAACTGATTACAGTCACAAAAAGGCTCTGAAAAAATATTTGTACCTTTTTTAAAAAAATATTTGAACGTATGTGTAACCTCTAGCCTTTGGTTATGGTTATAATAATAATAATAATAATAATAATAATAATACATTTTATTTGAAGCGCCTTTCAGAACACCCAAGGACACTTTACAGAGGAACAAACAATAAGACAAATAAAGAATAAATAAAAGCAGAGATAAAATTATAAATACAAGAGATACATTAAGTGGAGTAGGCCAGTCTGAAAAGGTGAGTTTTAAGCTGGGTTTTGAATGTGGGAAGAGAATCGATGTTGCGGATGTTGGGTGGAAGTGAATTCCAGAGTTTGGGGGCAGAGCGGCTGAAGGCTCTGCACCCCATTGTGCTGAGACGGGCAGAGGGTACAGAGAGATGGAGGGAGGATGAAGACCTGAGTGAGCGGGAAGGGATAGAGATCTGAAGAAGATCAGATAGATAGGGGGGGGCAAGGTTATGGATTTCTGTACTCTGGTTATAGTGTTCTGTACTTGTTCTTCTGCTTCAATCAAGATTTTTAAAAATACATTAAGAATAACTGAACGAGCGGTGGCGTGCTTGTGAAAACGCGGTCTGTGGTCGAGGGCGCCTCCACCAACGCACATGCGCACTCTTCAAGAACATGGCGGCCGTTTCAAATGAAAAGGAGCGGGCCGAGCGCATTTATACACGCCTGCTGGTAAGTTATTTACTTCGCTAAAGTTTAAACGGTCAGTACACGTTGGATTAAAATGCAGCATATTGTCGTATCTTGCTGACTTCTGTTTAGTCTGAATGAGAATATTTTAGATAACAAACGTAAACAACGCCGAGCGAAGCAAATACACCAAAGTACGTTATTATCGTTTTGAGCGAGCGTTTTGCTATCACTGAGTCCACATTAAATAGATATTGAGAGCCATCATACGGATACTGTGCAGTTGCCATACCATTTCTTTTGGGATTTCAAAATTCTCAGGAAAAAAACCCCAACCAGCTTCAATACCCTTGACACCCGACAAATTCCATTGATTTAAGATGTCTTTGTTTGTTTTTTTTAGGCCGTGCCATGTCCCGTTCTGGAAGGTGTGTGCATGGAGGAGTCTGAGGACATGCTTCAGCTCCTCTGCACTCCATCCCAGCTTCGTACCCACATACTGACCTGGATGTGCTGCAGGTTAGGACAAAGTGGACATAAGATGCTTCCTACTTGCATATATATGCACCTCGATTACATCTAATGATGTGTTACCGTGACTGCTTCTCTCTTCTCAGTATTGACCCAAACTTTGCCAGTTTGAAAGGAAAGGCATCAAGAACCCAAGACCTTGATATTTTGACAAATGGTAACACGCTGGTCTGAATTATTTGCATGCTTGATGACAAGTGCAGAACCTTGCAGTTGTCAATTTGGCCAAGCTTGAGGTTAATAAAATTGTGGAAGGTCAAAAATGACAAGCAAAAAAAACATGGGTTTTTGTGACCGCTATCATGTAACCAGGGCCGAACGATTTTGACAAATTATCCAATGATTTTTTTTCCCCTCAATATTGTGCTTGTGAATTAAAATGCAATTATTTATTTCAATGTCAGCTCCCCATGTATTAACAAACAATTATTAAATTAAGCTTTGTTAGGGCTGCACAATATTGGAAAAACATGCGAGATGTGATTTCAGTGTTGAATATCAATATTAATGCAATATTTAACAAGTACTTAAATAAATGACATTTGTATTATCTAATGAAATAAACATTTTCATGTGGCGAAATAATCAAGTTATATTTATTCATAGCTAATTAATTGTAAAAACTTATTTTTTATGTGCATACATTTTAAGTTGGGATATATATATATATATATATATATATATATATATATATATATATATATATATATATATATATATATATATATATATATATATTTATATATATATATATATATATATATATAAAACACATACACACAGTGTAGAGCATTTTTTTAAAATAGCAGCCTTTGTGCTGTGCATTCTACTCCACTGTGATGTCGATTTTAATTCAATTACATTTTTTTGCCTTCCTTGAAAACAACGGCAAACCCAAGAGATTAGTAAGGATGTTGCCATAGCAGCAGTTCTGCATATGTTTTGTCTTTTTAAACAGGGATGGCTGCACTTGGCCAGGATCTGTTGCTGTGCAGAGTCGACAGCCTGGACTTAATCAAGGTGGGAAGACACTCTTGAGGTTAACCTTGTCTTCTGTTGTCTGACTCAGTGTGCACCATCACTTCTCAGCGATACAATGAATACATAGTACACCAAATCTTGATTTGTTTCCATACCATTTTCCCTCCAGGGTGAAGCCAGTTGCCACCAGCAGCTTCAGTTCCTGGAGAAACTTCTTGCTGAGGTCTCGGACTTCAGTGTATCCACTGCGCACGATATGAAGATGCAAATCAACGCACTCTTTGCTGACGAGAATCTTCATCTTACGCAAATGGTCACACCTTCGCTGGACCACTGTTTTTCAAACGACACGTATGTTACACTCTTCCCCCACTCATGTCTTGAGTCGTTTTCTTCATTAGCTACAAACCTTCCTAACAATATTTGCATCACAGGGTTATATACAAGGGAGCCAAAACGCCCAAGCCAAGAAGAGACAACTCTGAGAGCATCGCCACTCTTCTACAGTCTACTCGCTCCTTGCTGGAGCAGCTACAGTCTGAGGTGTGACCTTTATTTATGCCGAGTCATAGGAGCAAAAGTATAATCGCTAAAGATTTCATTTCAGTCAACATTTGCAGAAATATGATGTGCTTTCACACTTGGTGGTTGCGGGGGGCACACGCCACAGATTGGGACACTTTTATACAAGCCATTCAAAAGTTAAATTTCCCAAATCGGTTGCCTTGAGTGTCGAGTATGAATAGAGCAGGTAATGTTTGCCCCAATGTTAAAAGTGCTTTCTGCTCTTCCCGACTCAGTGTAAGTTCGTGACAACAAATGAGGCGCCAAATGCCCGTGTCTTCACTTCCCGTGCGTTGCATGTGACGGTGTGCGACCTCCAGCAGCTGTTGACCACTTTCTGCCACGTCTACGAGACACACCTGAGTGTTTTTTGTACGAGAGAGCCACCAAGCTTTAGTGCCGACACACTGGTCTTCCAGAGCATATATGAACGTTTGCAAGCTTGCTGCATGGTATATACACACACATACAAACAAACACAAGCACAGTGTTTGTCCAAGATGAAACAGGACCTCACTTGAATGCATCTTTCTGCAGGAGTTGGAAATGCTGAATGAAGCGTCGGACGCATCAGCGTCTGTGAAGCAGAAAGTGAGCCAGCTGCAAATAAAGCGTTGTTGCGCTAGCCAAGGAAAGGGCACTTTACGTGAGTCCTGGCACACTTATCATACACCATTAGACATCATTGTTGCCATATTTTCTACTCAACTCGAGCTGTGACTCTGAACTTTTTTGCCACTGGTGTGCCGTGAGATTGTCAAGCAAAAATGAAATGGTCCAAATGTCACTTAGTCAGCCACACACCAAGCTATGTGGCCAAATTGGTCAAGTGAACAAATTACAGCGACTGGAAGAGTCACAGGCATAGAATTGGATGTAGATGAAAACAGAAAAACGTGTGTGTGTGTGTGTGTGTGTGTGTGTGTGTGTGTGTGTGTGCGCGCGCGTGGGTGTGGACATACACACCCACACACAATAGGCCTATTTTAATAGTCATTTAATTTTGTGGCTCTTACAAAATGATTATTTAATAATCTAGATAGTATTTCAGTCTGGTTCTTTTGTGAATTCCATAACCTGAAGATGTTTTCATTATTTGGAAAAATAATTGTATTGTTTCACAGATGATCACCTGGAAAAACTAACCAGAAGAATCAGAGCGCTTCTCGTCCACCTTTGTGCGGCCAACAATAGTTTAGCGTAGCTTCTTTTGATCTCTTTATTTGTACAGGGAATTATTATTGTATAATTATGTTGTTTTTAAGCTTTCTTAGAAAATAAAGGCTATTAAATAAACAGTGGACTGTGACCCATTGAAACACATCTGCAGTAGTTAGGATTACGGCATCCTGTCGCCATGAAGCCAAAGCAACACAGCAGTACTTTGTTTTCATAATGTTAATATTTTAAACCCTACATCTACCACAAAATATGATCAGTGACACTTGGGAAGGGGATCACATCAGTTGCAAACGATAGATGGTATTTTGCCACCCAAAATGTAAGATTTTTACGTGAAAAACAGGGTCTTGCATGCGTAAAAATTGTTTGGTTTCAGCCGTTTCCATTTTTGAATGTGTGAAAGGCGCACACTTAATTTTGCATTGTTGACATTCAAAATAATCCTGATGCAATGCTTAAGGCTCACAGTTTGGTGCTTGTTCATGTTTGCATGCGGAATTGTGGTGTCGTGAGTACAAGAAATTAGATACAGTCGCATATTTACAATTGTTAACACTTTATAAACATATGGAATCATTACCAACATCATCTCAGACACGAAAACTTGACAGAGCCTGGTTCGCATGGGCATACAGCCATTATGCATTTATGGAGTTCTCAGAGTCCAAGCAGCGTGTCACTTTTTGTCTCGTACACGCGAGTGTCTCCGACACAGGCAGGTTTCCACCGGGCGCTTTCAAAAGCCTTTACTGGTCAACCATTCCTTCAGTTCTTTGTCAAAATGTCCTTTCACCCTCAGTGTCATCGTGACCTCGTTGACCTGAGTGGGCATTTCTTTTCCAGTCACGTCCTTCAGGTACTGTTTCACGTCTTTCTCCAAAGCCCAGATGTCGCCCTCGACCTTCCGGACCAAAGTCATAAAGCGGTTACCGTGGGTCACGTCCGTGTACACCGGTATGTTGTGCATGCGGGAGCGGCGAATCATGTAAGGAAGAGACGGCGGAGATTCTGCCGGCGGAATCCAGCCGGACGGCGTCGGCCCGGAGTGCTTGGGCGGAGAGGGGACACGTGACGGCGGGATGAGACGCTCGACGAATTCATATTCCTCCGTGGACTCTTCGAATGGGGCTTTTGTGGCAAAGAAGGCCCTGGGGCCCACGAGCGCATTGGGAGAGCCTCGGTGTAAACCAATGGCTCCACGCAACGCCGCCGAACGAAAGGCGAAATACGACGCCATGATTGAGTGGAGGCGGTCCGTGGGGCGGAAGTAATCCAAGAGATCACGATCCTCTGCTTCATTGAGGAAGAGCACTGCCCCCTGCTGGTCAACCTTCCAACACTGCTCTAAAGTGGGATCAGGGCCAAGTTAAACCTCTTCCTGTCAGAAGCCCTCCCCGATATTTAAAACCCAAATTATAATATGCGTTCAATTAAACTATATTGACAGTAATACAAGGCAACTTTATTCACAGAGCATTTTTCATACACAAGATAACTCAGTGTGCTTGCTTCACATAACAAAAAGCACAACATCTAAAAAGGGGGTGTCAAACTCATTATCGTTATAGTTTCCTATGGATTGCCGTTATGGACTGTGAACCCAGATAAATGTACGATCACCTCACATTCCATATTGCTGGCATTGGGCAGAATACTCCTACCTCCCAAATCATCACATTTCATGGGACCCCCAAAATGCCATGTTTGTTCAATCATTAGTATTGGAACATCCCATTTTCAACACTTTAGACTGGTCCATAATTTGCAAAACACTCACACGTGTGGACTGACCAATAATATAGATTTGTGAAAAAAAATATGACATTTTCCAAATTGACATGAGAGGTTTCAGCCTAACTTCAGCACTATACACAACAAATTGATTAATATTTAATTTTGAAGGGGTGTGGTGGCCTCCGTTAATGTTAGGCAAGCCACATTTCTGTCCATCTTTCAAACATGTCTCAAAACAGTTTAAAAAAAATTCTTTCAATTGTTTCAGTATTTTATTGTGATTACTGTTTTTATGTTATTGATTGTTTAACTGTCTTTGTTTTTATAGGTCTCATTCTTATTTTATGTACAGCACTTAGTATGCAGCTGTGATTGTTTTAAAAAAGTGTTCTATAAATAAAGTTGAGTGAAACCATATAAATGTTTCATTGCATTATTACATTTTTGTAACAAATTGATGAATACTACATATTTTAAAATCCGAAGTTGAGGAGAACATGCTTTTTCAACTGTTGTTCAAGTTGCTGTAAAAATTGTTTTGGTAAGAATTGAGATATTTCATTATTATTATTTATTATAAGTTGAAATGTTGGTATAGAGTTTAGCAAGAAACATGGATGTTAACATCCATGATTTACGTTTGTGGGCCACATAAACTTATCTGGTCGGCCAGATCACGCCCTTACGCCTCGTGTTTGATATTGTGGTTTAGCCCAACCAAGGGGCGGGGTCACACTCTCAGAGGATGGGCTGAAACATGTGTTACATGAATTTTACACTCTGATCTTCCTTCCTAGAGTCAGAGCGGGGCCCCTTAGTGTAACCTGAGGAACCTCTTGGCTTGCTCATCCTGTCTGTCTCCGCAGCTTTTTTGTTTTCTTTCTTTCTCTTCAGTTTCAGGAGTGTTGCTCAGAGACAACCTTTTGTCACACTCCAGGCAACAACAGCAAGAAGGGGAAGCAACTTATCTGAGAAGGCAATATGGACATAGAATACACACGCAACGGGGAGAGCATCGCTCTCAATAAACCCAATGACATAGAGGTAAGATACTGTAGATAGATAGATAGATAGATAGATAGATAGATAGATAGATAGATAGATAGATAGATAGATAGATAGATAGATAGATAGATAGATAGATAGATAGATAGATAGATAGATAGATAGACACACAGATCAGCTTTATATAATTTGTTTCATCCAGACAGAAAATGTAAAAGAATATTGTATTCTCCCTCTTTGCGGATTGAAGAAAAGAAGACAGAAAACAAGGCCTGTATTTTTCCCTTGGTTATGTGTCTGCTCCTTGTGACTGCAGGGTGGTGGGAGGTGGTTGCCTGTTTGTCAAAGGCCCACTAGCCTTGTCCATTTTGACATTCACATGGGAGCAGTAATGATCCTAAAAGCTGCAATTAAGCTGACTGTCACGTTCCAGGGAAACGCCTGGTGCCGACACTGTGCTGCACCTATTATTCTCAGTGGGAATACTCCCTAAAGAACAGCATTTTCTCTTCACCACAACCTTACTCTGTCAACTACTGTAACTTTTACTTAAATTAAAAAAGAAAAAAACACACAGACACACACATATCCAGGTGCAGATACAATATTATACAAAAAAGTAAAAATAGGAATGATTATTAAAATCTATGATTGTCACAGCTACTTGATTAAAGGCAATTAAACTATGTAAAATACATTGCTGGGTTCATGCCCCCAAAGTAGATTAAATATTTATAGTAGTATATAGTATGGTTACTAGTATAAAGTGATGCATGTGATGCATTCTCA
>CAAKHF010011047.1:2477-42442 GCA_901007745.1 Hippocampus kuda
GACCGAATTCTGCTGCGTGCATTGCTCGCATTGAGGAAAACTTCCCTTTTGGCAACCTGTGAACCTTTTATCCTCATCCAGACCTGATGTAATAAATTCTTCCTTGGCTCATCGACTCCACTGTTATTCATGTCTGTGTGGCCGAACGGCATGACCATCTACATACGAATGTTCCCAGTCAGCAGGCTATAAGTCGGCCACAGGACGGTATGTGACCCCCCCCCCCCCCCCCCACAACATGACAAGATGGCCCCTTTTGTTTCTCAACCATCTGATACCTTCCCCACTCAGCTGGAAACATGCCTCTTTGAACCTCTGCGGAAGAGATGAAACCTTATACCTTGAATCACTCCGACTATAAAATCACGTGAGCAGGCCTGACACCTCTTGATTACTTCATTAAAAATCCCATTAATAATGAACAAACTATGTGGTCTTGCAGCAGTTTTTAAACTCTGGGGAGTGTCTCTCCCGGCGGGGCCCCCACCGGAGGCCCAGCAGTTTGAGAACGATAAAGAAAAAGGATGTTTAATCCTTACTGAGGTGACTTCAGCTTTTGATTTTTACTTTCGACCATAAAAGAGGGCACGCAGTCACGGGTGAGGAGAAAACTCTTCAAAATAGGCTCTTGGGGGGCGGGGGTGGGGGGAGTTTGTTCATCAGACTCTCCGTCCCACAAAGATGAATAAAATCCGAAGGAGCCAGCGGGTAATCAAAGTCAAGTTAGGAGAATGTGTCTGTCTTGTTTGCAAAGTCGCCTCCGGGCAAAACAAGATCGGTCCGAATTAATTTTTTAGGACATCGTGTGAGTTAAATTGACTGAATAAAGCTTCCATTTGCTTCTGCGGCTCTGTGAGAAAAATGTATTCAGGTCAAGAGAAAAGTACGGTTCGTTGCGCTGGAGGTGAATTTAAATTGTACACTGTGTGGGGAAATGAAAACATCGTCTGACAAGAGGAGGAAGAGCATTAGTCATCTGAATGTACAATTTGATTAGAGGCTGGGGGTATTTGAGCCTTAAGTGGCTTATTTCCATTTTGATCCATTAATTATGTAAAACGTTATTCACATCGCCGTCCTTTTTTTATGATCCCAACTATCGGTCTCCTGTGTAATACTTAATAAGAAGAATGAGAAGGTGTCATCATGTTCCAAGTAAAACGTCTCCACTTTTTTTCTCCGTCTCTATGAATGAAAGGTTCGCAGTCCTCTGGAAAACGCTGATTCTTGCATGAAATGCCATTATCGAGCGTAAACTGAGTGTTGCCGAACCCCATCCCGGGTGCGGAGATGATGCCAAATAGAAAAAAGAAAAAAAAAAGATTGCTATGTGAAAATCCGACAACCGTTATCATCAAAATGCAAATTTTATGTATGGATAAGCATGCGGCACAGTCAGCTGGAGGAAACGTTTGCCTGCGGAGACAACCTAGCTTACCACGCACACTGAACATACAAATGTTCAACGGCAAAATGAAACCTGCTGTTGTTATTCGCTGTTCTTGCTCCTACAAATCTCAACCCTCATAATCCTTGTCACCGACAACCGATGCCATTTCACGTACTGCCTAAAAAGCGCAATGACACAAATATCTCTTTATTCGTCATCATTCTAAGCGTTACTTTTTGACTTGACTCGTTCCTGCTTGTACTATGAGTGTTGGTAGACATGCGCATTTTATTTCATGAAAACATGACTGTGGACGGTATGACTTCTCGGCCATATTGGTTGTTTGCTATGGCGTGAAGGTAACGAATTTGAGTGACGTCAAAATCTCACCTTAGCTGTGGGGGGTGGCCACAGAGGGCCACCAATGCTACCACGTAGCTCCGCCCCTGTACACATGCCAGTTTACTTCAAACTAAAAAGCTACAATCGTACCACGGTTGTGTCTCCATTTTTATTTATTTAAGCGGTAAAGCAGATATACCAAAACCAAGTAGAGTAATTATTTTAAGGCCCAGTAAAGGGAAAATGCATTTGGTCCATTTTCTACCGTTGATCCTGTTGAGGGTCAAACGAACCGAAGTCTATCCCAGCCCACTTGAGGCAAGAGGAAGGTAAGATCCTTTTCAAGGTGAGTGAAAAGTAACTCATTTTGAAATACTTTAAATACAATTAACAGTGTGATGAGGAATGCAATCGCAAACTACTGCGGATACATTCATCCTTTGTTACATAGAGGACATATAAAAAAGGCTTTCTATTTTATGCTACCATGCTGCAAGGTAAAAGTATGTCCACTTATCAGTGCTTTGGAGTGCTGGAGGCCATGAGTTCCAATTCACACCCTGCGACTTTTTTTTCTTTGGCTTTGATCAAAGCCTCGCTACTGTACCAACGACTTTTACAACACAAATACAAGTAGGTGTGTCTTCTAATCTATTCCACAAGACTTCCTGGTAAAATTAGTTGATTCCTGGGCGTATCGATGAGCTGGTAGCAAATTTTGATGGCTACGTTGAATTGTAAATAAAGACCTTGTGTTAACCACTTTTCAAAAACATCATACAAAAATACATACAATAACTATTGCTCATTCCAATTATGAAGGGAGGTGGGTCGAGTAGCCGGCGTCCGTATTTGGTCATGTGACGGCCTAAGTCTGTTTGATTGGTCAAAAGGAGTCAGACAGCGCTAGTAGTCTCGTTGGATCGGTGACGCAGTCACGTGACACAAGTCCGACGGTCGCAGAAGCAAAAATTAAAAACCTGTAGATAAAAATACAAGCCGCTAGGTGAATGTGGATAAAAGCTGCCCACTGTGGTTCAACTTGCATCACTCAAACCCCTCTGCTCAATGTTTCCCGATGCAGCTGTCAATCCGCAGCGGATCAACATCAACATGGATGACATGATTTTCCACAAGAGTGTGTGAACAAATGCTCACTCCACCTGCATGCCAAATGGAATATGTAGGAGGTAGTCAGCAGAAACCGTTGGAGACAATTTAATGGATGAACCATGACACGTACGCGGTAACAAGATCGCTCCACTTTCATTAATGAATTGAAAACATTCACATCATGCAGTTGCCATGCCAACCTGTTCCCAGACTCTTTGGACCAATGACAACAGAATATGTTTTGGAAACTCACCGAGACATCAAAGAGCTCCTCTGTGTCATCCAACATGTGGACCCTGATGGTGACATGCCTTCCGGCGGGCATGGCCGGGGGTCTGTGCGCCGGGTCTAGTGTACTGATGCCAAGAGTCTCCGGGGCCCCGAGACGGTGCCCTGCTCTCGACGTCACAGGCTCCGGGTCGGGATCTGTCATGTTGCCGTGCGCTGCTGCTCGCTGCCCACCCTGCACAGACGTCAAGAACGACACCAGGCTTGACGCAGGTACGCAATGAGCTACGTAACCCCGCCCCTTTGCTCACATTAACACAGTCATGACAGAGGCTGGATTCAAACCGATCGCAAACGGTCGCCTGTGGGACAAGCGATGAATGGAAAGTAATGTTCAGCACGTTCCTGATTTCAAGGCACAAACCAGACTGCGGTAATTTGATTTGACGCTGAAATTACGAGGCGGCAGCGCTAAGATCTGCGAGACATTCAAAATAATATTGATTTGGCAGGCTCGGCATATCAAGTGACAGAAATAGAGTTGCTGTCACATTTAATGCAGTAAATGGAGCGTAGGAGAAAATCTGAATGACACACATTCCCATGAGTACTTTTCAGAATCAAAATTTTGGAAAGTGGAGTCTGTATTTGTCTCCTTTGAACAGGTGAGTTGAGGACAATCTCCTATTATTGTTATTTAAAACTTGTTCACAAGGCCTTGAAACACCCTCATTCCCAGAGCCATGCCGGATTCTCTCCTGAGTGCACATTCCATCTGTCTGATGTCATCCTGAGACCTTGCCGCGTCCCGCAAGCGGGTTCCGCACCCACGAGCGTGGGCAGCCGCTCAACCGCCGCAGAGGTGCACGACCTCTGCCAATCGTTTAAGCGCTCCAAAGTGGAGAATGCAATTCAGCAGAGTGCGTCAAGACAACAGGCCAAGGACTGAGCGGACGCAAAGCACAAAAACTGATTTGAGATAGGATCGTGGTCACGGAACAAATTCAACGTGGTAAATCAAAGCACTGACGTACTTTGCACGTATGACAGTGGTTGACGTGTTTTTACATGGTAAGAATGTTTAAAGGTTTTCTTAAATGGTATATAGCTTGATAATCTTACTCGGGTGTCTATATTATTCAAATTTAAATAAATGAGTGTGAACAAATGGATTAAACAAGCAGATTTTTTTTTTACTATTCCTAAAAGTGATTCAGTCTCTCACTCTCTTTGGAATACAGTGTTGACGACAACCTGCTGCATACAATGCACAGCTGATTTGCAATTGAAAACAGTTTTTAACTGCCTACAGATGCTGCAAGATGCTTTCAAAAGTACGACTTCAATCTAAATAAACCTCCTCAACTCAGTTCTATTATTTCTTGGCACTAAGATGACAAATGGAGGCAGTAGGGCACCATTTTTCTTCGGCATGAAGCTCCTCAACTCACTTTAACAGAGTTCAAACTTATTTGGCACCGAGATGCCACAAGATGGCGTATAAATTCAAAAACAGCAAATAGAATTAGGATGGATCCATGAATGTGACTTTGCAAATACGAAATGGCTAATATGTGTTGACGTGAGAGTTGCGCTCAACTAAAACGCTGCATGATTCTGTTCTCTCTCTCTCTCTCTCACACACACACTGGAGCTCATGAAACAGACCCCATGCATTCAACCATTTCACACCACTTATCCTGCTCAGGTCACGGGTGAACTGGAGTCCAAACCAGCTGATTTTTGGCAGGCGCCAGGGTCCACCCTGGACCGATTGCCAGTACAGGGTGCATCATAGACAAACAACCATTTACACTTCTATTCACACCCACAGCCATTTTTTAAATCTTCGTTTCACCGAACATCCATTCATCCATTTTCTACAGCGCCTGTCCTTATAGAAGGTGTGTGGCTCGAATGCATTTAGTGGGGTTTTAACTTTTTCACTGCAAACAAACATTTCAGATAAACACCGGCAAAAGGGATGACTGAGGAAGTGCGACTGACACACACATACACATGCCACTAAATGAATCACCTGATCATGAGTCAAGGCCAATGACTTCCTCTGAATCGGTCACTATGTAAAAACGACACAACAGTTTGTCATTGTACACCAGCACCTTGTTGCTCAGTGGCATAAAGCAAAGGGGCCCTGCATGAAAAAGCCACAGCCCGTGGAAGTGTTTTCCACAGATAATGACCCTGCCTTTGAACATGCTGGCTTGAAATTCCCCACTAATGTGTAACATGGAGCTGTTAAAAAAAAAAAAAGAAGAAAAAAAAGCAACTGGCTTATAGTCTCTCCTGGGCTGGAACAGTGATTCTTCTGTGTGCAGGGGCAACACACAAGGGCTCCTCAGTGAGGGTCAACACCGCACAGCTGGAATGCTTTAGTGACAGCTGGATGGCCATAGGCCCTTATGCACCGAAACAACCAGCTGTGCCCAAACTGGAACCACAGCAACATCCTTCACTCACACAGGGGTGTGGTTGGAGCGTGACAAATTCCCACTGGGATTTTTTATTTATTTTTTTGCCAATTGGAAATCTATCATCAAGAGAGCAGCCAAGCAACGCCAGCAGGATATCTCGACAACCGGGCATGCCATTTAAAGCCTCTGCAGGGATTCAGTGGAATTGAATGGCGGAATCCACCAGTCCGATTTTGTAATGTAGGTTAATGGAGCAGACTGCTGCAAAGCGCAGCATGTTTGCATGCATCATGTGCAAGGCCACCACACTCACCTGGTCAGACGGTGCAAACTAGATTACCGGTGAAAACGTGCATTTCCGTGCACGTGACGGCGTCAAAAAAACAAAACAAAAAACCGACACGGCCTCAGCCTTCTGCGCAAATTCATCAAAGATGCATTAGTCGTGCAATGCAAAAGGTAAAGGTTCGTTTACATCGTGAAGATTTCCCCCAACTGTTTCCCACGAAAGCCACAGGATGACGGAAACACCACATAAAACTTAACCCTAATCTCCTCAAACAAGTTGGATCACTTCCTCCAAGAGCACACGGGAATTGGCAAACTCGAAATCTTACCGGTGCGTTTTCCCCCTTGGAAATGCCTCTTTTTTTTTAAATTCCACACCTTCGGATACTCCGGTCGAGTGGATTACATGGACATCCGGCGGCGGGACCAAAATTAACGAACGCGGTCAGGTGACTTTTTAGGTGCTGCTCGGACCGGATAAGAGAGTTTCTGCGGTCGCCATGGCGGACGGCAGAGTGAGTGAGTGAGTGAGCCGGCGGTAGCAGACGAGACTACTGAGCGGCCGATTCACTCCGGCTGGCTGCGGCGCAAGGAAGGAGGCGCAGCCGGGACGAGCAGACAAACTGGAAGAGCTACAGCTCCATCTAGAGGCCAACATGGGATTTAAAAAAAAAACGAAAAAAAGAGAACGTCTCATATGTACGATCGACGTAAGAAGTCTACACATCTTATTCAATAATGTCAGGCTTTTGTGATGTAAATAATGAGAACAGGAAAACTCAAGTAAAACAACTTGTGGACCATGAATATGATCTATCAACTGCACAACTAAAGTGAAAATAAAAGGTTCTCTTTTAAATTACTGTCTTCATTGGGTTCCATTGAAATTATTTTCGACTCTTCTCCTAACTGCTACTTTTGAACAATGAGCAATGAACAATAAATTCCATCGGATGCTGAACTCCGTTCAATTATTAGCATTTTCACAAATGGTGGATGCTGGTCAATAGAGGGCGCTGTAAGGCACCGGCCAAACGTTCAGTTGTGTCATCACCAAGAATAAGAAGAAAATTAAATAACGTAATAAAAAGATTTCTAATGTATAGATACAGTATACCCTTTTTAGTATACAATTAATGTTGGGTAAAATTCTTTCACGTATTTGTGTTGTTTTGTGATACACTTCCGTTTTTGGGCGCATAAATCTTCGTCCTTGACTTCTGAATTTCAACAGAACCGCAGCTGTAACAAAGTACTGTACAGTTTTAAAAATAACACAGTAACTAAAAGAATAATAAGAATAATCTGCGGACAATGAGTTGTACTTCAAAATGTGACTAGAAATACCATACTATTTAACGTATGTTTAAATGAAAATAATTTTCAAGACCTTTTTGGAGCGTAATGTGCTTGCCAGTGTCAGAAACCTTGGTCACACTTGCAGGACACAAGGATAAAGACGCCAAAACATAACATATACCAAAAGAGTGGCTTAGAACAAATCAGTTTGATGAATATTGACATAAATAGTATCAGACACTTGTAAAAGAAGTTGAAAGATACAGTCTGAAGAAGGCACCATTGAAACCTGAGAAGATTGGAACGCTTCACCCAGCGTGGGGCGAAAAAAAGGGTAGAAACATACTAAAAGTTTCATTGCGTTATAGAAATCTATGATTGCAGTGATTCTCTCAAAATGTAGTGCAATAAAATACTAAGGGTGCCATCACTTTTGTTCAGGCCATTTCTGATACGTAATCTTCTTGTAGTTGGTGACAGTATGACTAGAAAATTTCAGTTGAACCGTTTTGAAACCCAAGAATTAACATCGTTTATTTGATATATTACAATTTTTACATGACAGTTGTCATGAAGGCACGGATCGACACATCTTACACCGCTGTACAATAAAATATAACAGAAAACTATTAGAATTGGGAAAAATGAACTTCTTTTTCATGCTTTTAGTAACATAACATTCATTAACAATCCTGTGCATCCGAATCCACTGATGTGCACACAGTGGCATTATTCTAAGAAAGGAATAACATTTTCCGCTCACTTTTTAAACCCAAAATGCCTTCATTAGTTTCATAAATACAACAGAGTTCTCATTCAACCTCCTTGGTGTGTAAAATGGAAAACACGATTTAACCAAATAGAAACAGACTTAAAAAAAACATCGTCATAAATTACACAGCATCTGCAGTTCACTGGAGTCATAAGTCAAGGTCGGTGCGGTCGTCTGGATCCCAACCAAAGAATCCTGTCCTCGGATCTTGATGTTGACAAACTTGATCTTCCAGCTGTTGTTCTCCAGCGGTGAGCGAATGAGCCCAAATATTTGCTCAAATATGCCGAGGCATACTGTGTCTCTGTGGATGGTCCCGGCAACAGCCACCAAAACTAGCCCGTGCGGGGAGGACAGCACTTTGAGACCAGGCGGCTCCAAGTTGGGGCTGAAATGGAGACGCTCCTCTTTGGACAAGGCCAGTAGACGATAGCTGACCATTTCGGCACCCAAGAACTCTTCCAATTGCTCATTGTCAGCTCTGAGGAGGACAAGTGCAACTTAATACAGTAAGACGTTGCTGTGTGGTGTGTAAAAAAAAATTAAGGAAAGGTTATGTGGTTTGGTGAAATAAACAACATGCATTTTTTTTATTTTGTTTAATGTTTGACTTTCCTGTAAAATCGAACCGGAACCAGAAGTAAACAGTTTACAAAAGCATTTAGCCTCTTTTTGAAATAATTGTCCACTATCTGCCGCTTGTTGTGAAGTTCAGATTTAGCGCTTGTGAATCCAATTTCTGCCCGCAACTCAAGGAAAAAAGACACACACACACAAAAAGAATTCATCTGAGCCACAGGATGCACAAGGGCAGCAAATAACAGAGGTTAGGTCCCCAATTCCCCTAAAAATCATCTGAATAGGTAAATTTGCAAAAGCTCAACTGTGAATATATGTGGTTTAGTATGTATACATCAGAAAAAAATTGTATTGGTCTCAGATGATGGCCATTACGTGAATATAAGACAATGATACCTGGCAACAAGGCGGAGTTTTGCATCCGGCCAGAAATGCTGTGGTCCCCAGTCTTGAGGCTGCTGACCCAGTGACGAGTTTTGACTGTTCAAAAGCTGGAAGAACCAACTGCTGAACTGCTGCCCCAGCAACATAATGTCGCAGCCAACGCCAGTCTTCACATCTGCCTTCTCCACGGCTGTGTTTGGCACTGGTCTATGTCCGGTGTCATCTGTCACTCCTGGAATATGTTCTTCAATCACCGCCTTAAAGGAATCCCAATAATGAAAAACAACCAAGACAATGTTGTGTTTTTCTGCCTATGGTGAATCCCTGTAAATACACGAATGATATTCCAGACCAACTCTTATCGGCGAACATTTATGATACAGAGAGACCATTTCATTTAAAAAAAAAAAGTACACCTCCAACATGCTTAAATATATCCAAACATTCTTTGTAAAGACATTGTAATTATATTCGAACATGTAAAAACATCACATTATCGTGTCTGGGTGTGGACTGTGGCTAAAAGTACCTCCTGTGTCTTTTTGCGTGTTTTACTGTTTCCCCCAGAATTTAGCAAATGGCTGAAAAGTGTTGTGGCTCACGTTAAGAAAATGAACTGTAAAATCCCAATTCAAAAATATCAATTAAAATATCTTCATTAATTCTAAAAAACAAAACACACACACACACTAAAGCGTCAGCTTGTTTTGGTGCATCCAAATATTTCAATATGACCCCACCTTGGCAGTTGACCAAAGGTCCAGCGTCCTCTTCACCAACTGGTGCTTCTCAGTACTGGGGGGCATCGCCACCCCCTCTTTGGCCAGGTACTTGAATATGATGTCCCGGTGGACCTTCTTCCTTTTCAGCAGCTCCTCTGCATTTTTGGTAAAGGAGAGGATTGTCTCTCTGGCCTCTATATTTAAAAAGAAAATAACAAAAACAAAAGGCAGTAGACCATTACACTTCACTTCAGTGCACACATATTCACCAGAAAGAAGACATGTTGACATTCTTTGGGTCATTACACTGAATGCGACGCGCGAAGTAAACGTTTCACTGACATGCTAACTATCACAGAGAGGACATACCTGTAACATCCTCCACCATAATCATCTTATTGGTAACAGTGTCACTCAGTGAAAGTAGGTCCTCTTCCGACATCATATTCAATATTTTCAAACACCCAGAGCGCTCCGATTCTGACAGAAGTGACATTTTATTTACCACAAAGTAAGATCGAAAAACCAAAACAACCAGGTCCTACTGCGAACATATTCGGGCAAGACAAGAAGTGAAATCTATAGTTCCGGGATGAAATCGTCAATTCTTTTTTCTGTTAATAAGCAATAAAATTCTTTATATTAAAAATGCGTTTTGGGAACAATATGATGTAAAGGGTAACACAAAAGCGAATGTTTAAAACCGATCCACAAAATGGGTAAGTCTGTGATCGGTAATCCTGTTGAAATCCTCGGCACAGTAAACGCTGCTCTGAAATATATTATTTGGGACAAATGTATACATATTTGGAATTGAATTATGTGCGTAGTTTAGTACGTGTCGTGTGGATGCAACAGCTAATCATATTCCTGCCCAGAACTTCAATGGAATTATGAATGAATGAATGAATGAATGAATGAATGGATGAATGGATGAATGGATGAATGGATGGATGGATGGATGGATGGATGAAAGAATGAACGGATGGCTGAATTAATCGTTACAATGTAATATAACATGATTTGATTCAACGATGTCAGCAAAATAATATCGACGGTTGCTGTTTTTTCGTAGTTACACGTAGTGGGCTTTTGCTAATTTGATTTCCAGATGCTCTTGAACGCAACTTGAGTATGAGCAAAGCTAGCCAAATTAGCACAGTCGCAGTTGTTTGCTAATGTTCGTGTTGAGCAGTCTGAACATTCGTCGTTTCAGTTCATGTTGATTCATATTTCCTCATGTCCTTGAATTTTTTCACAAGTTCATTCAACGGTGTAATTTAACAGTCTATTCAAGAAGGCACCGGGAAATTCCAACACGATTTCCAGGTATGTGACGTGAATGCTTGATACTATGTTATTGTACGATTACACTGTAATAGTCGCGCAGTTGCGTGTCTTAAATATATATATATATAGATATCTAGATATCTATATCTAGATATCTATATATATATATATATATTTTTTTTTTTACGATCTAAGATAGTCTTACTCGTACACACATAGTTTTATGAGTCCTACAAGAATTTAGACTTTGTACCTTAATGGTTCAAAATTGCTTTTAATTTAGCCCTACTATCGACGTTGAAGAGATTGTGCTAGTGTGCCTGTACACTCAAAAAATAGGATATTTTTTTATCCTTATAGAATAATTGCCTAAGTAAATAAAACAATTTTGAAAAAAAAAACCCAATCAGTTTCCTTATTTTTATTGATATATTTTTGACTGTATAAATCTCAGCAAGGGGTCCTTCTTATTTGTTGTTTTTATTTCCTTTGATTACCAAAGACGTTAAAAAATGACTTGGAAGTATGCTGTTAGGTTAAGGATATGGATTGCAGCCCGGCACAATATTTGATTTCGTTGATGTTTACACACAGTTATTGACCATCTCCTTCTGATTGTGTTAGCTAACTTAACTGAGAGGTAGAATTTTAAAAATGCATAATATTTTTGCACACTAGAAGAAATATGAGTCCAGCGGGACATACCAAAAAGTCTTCAGACAAATCATATTATCTCACTATGGTCGAAAAAAAAAAAAGATTGGCAGTTGAAGAGCTATTTTCTTCATTATATATATTTTAGGTCCAGGAAAATACTAGTTGAAATCTAAATGACACCAGTTTGACTATGGAAGTTGTCATTGGCAATCCATGTGGCGGGGGATGGGGGACCGAAGAACGCTAAAACATAGATACCCTATCTTGTTGTAGATGGAGGAGTTTATAAACAGTGACAAGGGACGGGTGACCATCTACTCGATCAAAGGCTGCCCACACTGCCGGCAGGCTAAGGCCTTTCTGGCACCCTTGGGAGTTCCGGTTTGCGACGTTGATCTCAATGAGCATCCGGAACTGCAGGCGCCAGTGAAGAAGCTGACAGGACGCGTCACTGTCCCTCAAATATTCTTCAACAGCCTTTATATTGGGGGCATTGAAAAACTACGAAAAATGGTGAGAAAAACAAAGCGTTTGATAATACGATCGTACACTTGTGACTTGTCAACATGGCACAGTGGGATTTGTTGATCCGTGTCCTGTTTGAAGGCTCCAGAGGAGCTTCAAAAGTTGGTGAAGATGGTCAAGGAGGAACCTCTTACAGCCGACGCTCCACCGCTACCAGAGGAGAAACAGTCACCGGGCGCTTCTTTGGACACCGACAGCAGCGAAAACAGTATGTCACACAATTTATAGCTTTGTAATGGAGGATAATGTTTTGGAGAAAAGAAGGACAAATCAAAGAATGGATCTAATGTAACAAGAATACAATAGAGCAGAGAATTTGGGCCCAAAAAATGATTCAACATGTCTTTGGGTGATACTTTCTGTCAACATGTTTACAGAGCTGCTATTGCGCAGTCACATTTGTTTGAAGTAGTGAGGAAACTTGGCTGGCGCATGTGCAAGGTTTGGTCTTTCGACACAAAAGTGTGTCACATCTCCTGTCAACTGAAGTTTCAAGGCTCGAGATGAAAGTGCGCTCCACTTAAATTCATCGTCGGGTGGAGCCCGCCATTCGCCGGGGATCGGGACTTGACCGCGGCTAGCGGATTTCGCTCAATTATCAGCACTGCCCTCAAGTGATTTTCTATATGTATACTTTAAATAATAAATATACCACAAACTACAATCCCCAAATACTTTCATGGCATTTTAAAAGCTTACAAACATCTTCAAACATTGCTATGGAATATATTGAAATACTGTAACAGTAAACAGAATGAACAGTATGTACTAAGACTAATAAAAATGAAACTAAAATATTTTTGCAGAAAAAAAATCACAACTAATCAAACAAACACGCTCTAAAAATAATTTAAATTAAATGAATAAAAAAATATTTATATACATATACAGGTGACAGTATTGAGTGCTGAGGAGAGGGAGTGTAAAGAATAATTTCATCTCATACTTACAATGTGAAGAGAATGAAATGGAGGTCGGTGTATATGAATGTGAGCGATGACCGCAAGCGTGGACGTGTCACGTTTCTATTGTTGTACTCCTTATCAGAATTTGAGTGTGAGAAAGACGGCTTGGCTGACCTGGTTGCCGAGCTTAAAGATGCCAATTTGATTGGCATTCACAGAAAGGGGCTGGCTTTGTACAGGAAGAGCTTCTCAAAGGACAAACTGCTTGCCTGGCTCCAGAACAACAAGGGCATGGGTAAGCTGAGGTTCAAGGGCAGCGGTAAAAGTCCAATTCAAATTTCGCGACCATTTCTACAACGGCCTTGTTTGTAAAATTGGCTCACATCCAGCCTTGACTGTGGTCCTGTGTGTGCTAGACCACGTTCAGGCCATGAGCGTTGGCCATGAATTGTTGCTGAAGAAGTACATGGTCATTGCCGGAGCGCACTGGGATTCGGATGGCAGATTTAGAGCAGTCAACGGGGACACGCTGTTTAGGTTGCTGGAAGACGACCCGCATTCAGCCCTCAACGCAGGACAGACTGCATCCTGCAGTCCCCTCGATGGTACGTCGGGTAGCGGCTGGCCGTGGCCGGTGACCTCTGGGGACATTTTACACCCAATCAAACTCTCCTTCAATCTTTTTCCAAGTTCTCCTCCTGTCACTGCTGATACTCGTTCCATAAGGCTCCCTTGGGTTGTTTATTTTGACAACTGGTGGTTTTGGGGGTAAAAACTAGGTCGGCACCGAGACTGTCTGGACAAAAGTGTGTTTTTAACCACCAGATTCTGCTTTGGACTCACTCTCGCATGGTATGCTGTCTTTTAATTAAGGCCACAAAAATATCGTAGTTTCCGCCCAATAAGGCGCGCCTAAAAGCATTCAATTTTCTCAAAAGACGACAATGTGCCTTATAATCCGATGCGCCTTATATGTGGATCAATATTCTGATTTCTTGGACGTAGTATTTTCAATATTCTGTAAAGCGCTTAGTTACAGCTGCAGCGATTATGAAAGCCCTATGGAAATAAAGCTCTATTGTATTGTTTTGTATTCCCTTTAGCATAGCTCCATCTAGTGGATGCATAATGCACCCGCAGCCACGATTGTAGCTTCGTTTCTATGCGCCTTATGACGCCACCGTGCGCCCTATATATGAAAAGTGTTTTAAAATCTGCATTTCATTGAAGGTGCGCCTTATCCTCCGAAGTACCTTATGGTGCGGAAAATACGGTACTTGAGTGTTGCTTCTGTGTTTTGTGTCTTTTGAATTGGATTCCAAATTAATTTGCTCTTGCTTTATGGCTGGGAAAAAAAATTCCTCTTGTATTTCCTTTATTTTGTCATACGTGCAATTCTGTATTTTTGTCATATTAACATCAATTTTGCTAACTCGTCCATGATAGTTTATCCTGTTTTATTAATAAATGAATGTTTTTTTCCCCCTCCTTCTCATAGCGTCTGAACTCTCCTTGCTTTTACGTGAACTGATTCTCAAGTTGTTCTCGGAGCATCTGTCTGCTGACGGCAAGGTTGCACACTTTCATTTTACTACACCTATACATTGACCGATGTCAGAAAATGTTCAATGAAAATCCTCAATTCACTCACATCCTGTCTGTTTATTTGAAATCCACCGTGTGTGGAATTGCCTCATGTTCAAAAATGCCGTGTTCCAATACGAGTCCTTTTTTTCCTCCCTCAGTCAGTGGACTACAAGGGCATGTCGGCCAACCCCGCTTTTCAGCGCTACTCAGAACTGGCCATTCAGCTGCAGAGGGTCAAGCTCCTCTCACTGTCCCGGGAGGAGACGCTGGCCTTCTTCATCAACATCTACAACGCTTTGGTCATCCACGGTTACCTCCGCATGGGGGCTCCCACCAACAGTTGGCAGAGATACAGAGTAGGACCGCAACCCTCTTAACCCGCCTCAGTGTTTTGCTCGACTCCTCCAGGCATTTTGAATCTTGTTCCACTTTTGTAGTTCTTCAACTACGTCAGCTATCTGATCGGAGGAGAAGTTTTCACCTTACAGGACATTGAGAATGGCGTGCTGAGAGGGAACAGGAAAGGTGTGGCGCAGTTCCGAAGACCCTTCTCCAAAACGGACCCCCGGCTACAAGTATGCCCTACGGAAAACACGGAATATTTTATTTTCCGAAAATAAAATGTCAACTTGAACACAATCTGATCCGTGACAATTTGCTCGACTGTCATACGAGGCAAAAAGCCGACGAAAAAGCGAAAGTGAATTTTGACTGAATTTCGTGACGTTTAACTCTGCAGGTTCCATTGCTCTGTAATCATTTGGCGGGGCTTTAGTTTGATTTCCTGTCATGTCCTCCAGCTGGCGCTCAAAGATGTTGAACCTCTCATTCACTTTGCCTTGAACTGTGGCGCAAAAGGCTGCCCTCCCATCAAGACCTACACACCGCAGGTATGCTGCCTGCGCTTTTTAACTCAAATAGAGTCGGGGTACACGTCACACTACGAACACGATTTAGTTTTCAGCCAAACTTTGTCTTACTTAATCCTGGCAGGACATCGACAAGCAGCTCCGCACGGCGGCCGAGGCTTTCTTGGAGAATGACGACGCCTGCGTCGTGGATTCGGGGAAAAAAGAAGTCCGGCTCAGTCAGATCTTCAAATGGTACAAGGTTGACTTTGGAGGAACTGATGAGAAGGTAACCGTCCACAATAGCTAAAATATAAAAGACATTTTTTAAACTGTCATTTATGTAACATGGGTTCCTTATGATGTACATGCTAAATGCATGGTGTGAATGCTTTCCGATCCATTCCTGCCATTTTGTTCCGGCGATATGCGACTACAAATCCCTTTTCGAGGGAGCCGTTACCGCTCACCTTCAATGAAATTGACTGTGGAGGCTTCAACCTGAATTCTCGATGCTCCTCCTGCCTTTCTTCCAGCTGCTGAAGTGGGTGCTGAAGCACATGAGCAACTCCCCCAAGAAGACCAGCTTGAAGGGAGTCCTCGCTGCCGGAAAGGCCAAAGTCACCTTCCTCCCGTACGACTGGAGCTCCAACAGCAGCCACTGAAAACAGATCCAACATCCTCTCTCTGACAATGGGCTTCCCTTGCCTTCTCTACTCTTCTTCCGCTCTTCTCTACCGCTTATGCAAAACCTTAATTTATTCATGGTGGGATGGGAACCGTTTGCACTTTACCATCTAATTGTACTGCTCTTTTTCAGGTGTTACACACGCAACACGCTGTTGTGCAGCAATATAAGTCAGAGAACAATTTGCACAAAAAAAAAAAAATGTCTTGGACATCCAGATGTAATCTGCATGATCTTTTGTCATCGTTTTAATGCAATTTCAGAAACTCAGGAGTCTTCGTGTAAAATCAAAGTGAATCAATGGAAACAGGCTCATGTTCACGATGTCACTTAAACAAAGTGGAACATTTTAACTCCCAAAATGCGTTGTAGTGGCAAATGAGCTGTCGTTTTAACACAGATAAAACTCAAGGTCGAGTTGACACTAGTTTTTTTAAAAAGGTGGTGCACTTTTGTAGGCTGACCCTCATATGATGCACAGAAGCACAGAGAGGGCTCCATGCCCTCACCTTTGGCCTCCAAAATGTGTTATGGAAATATTGATCAACACTTCATTCACGAAATGTCTACTTTGGTTATTCTTAAAGCCTCGTTGTACACAAAACATACGAAAAAAAAACCCCACCACTTCTGTCTGTTGGACCTGAGCTTAAAAAAAAAAAATAATAATAATAATTGTCCTGCATATGGTAGCTCTCCTTTCATTGTGTGATCCGTGTCTGCTGCGTTTTGAATCCTCATTGATACATCAGGTATAATTTTACATTAAGTTTTACTTTGTGTCCACCATATGTATATTTCAAGGAATCGTCATAATTTTTTATTTTTTTTACAGCTACTAAAGTACACCAAAGCAATAATAGTCAGAGCAGCATGTTAAATTGGAACTGCATGCAGGAATTAATGCAGCTTGAAATCCCTGAATGCACTGACGTTCTTACTACTGTTCTTTTGTTTCCTGGACTTTAGTTGGTTGGAGTAGTTCTTTGTAAGCCCCCCTCCCCCAACAAGGCAGGGTCACTATGAGAGTACAGAATTTTCATCCACTTCTCTTGCATAGAGATGTTTATTACGACTGTAATTTACTCAAAGTGATTATGGTATGCAATGAATTGAGGGCTGTTTATATTCGGAGATAAAGCCTGCACATTTTCTATAACTATGCTATAAGGATGATATGCAAAAAATGTTTGAATCCTTTTTTTTTTTAAACCATGACAGCAATATGTATACGAATGAAATATGCACTGCTTAAATAAAAATATACTGAATTGGATGTATTTTTTTTTCATTTGTTTAATTAAACAGATTTTAGTCAGTTTATGTAACAAAAATAGGTTGGCGTTATACCATAACAAATATGTTTTTTTTTTTTTTTTTTACATTTGTACACATAAATAATCCATACATACAAAAAAAAAAACAACATGAAAGACCAAAAAAGATTTGTTTCCAACTTGTCCTTTGTTTTTTTTCATCTCACGCGTCACTTCCTACGTAATTTAATACTAAAGCGATCCGGGCAGATTTTGATTTTGGCGATTGCTTGAGTAAAAAGCTCTAGTTGTTTTTCCATCAACATGATGACAATGCGGATGATTTGAAAAATAAATACACATTTCACAAATCAGATATTCCTCTCATGCCCAATGAGCCTTTTGCGCGGCTCTCTCTGCTCGACAGTGATGCGTTTGGAAGACTGTCAGAGACTATTAGTTTGCTTTCATACAATTTCTTTGACTTCGACTTGACTTTTAAGGGCTAGCTAGCAAATGGCACAAACTATGTCAGAAGACATGCGGACATTTTGACGTTTCTGCACTGACAAGCGCTTAGAAACAGTCGACGCCTTCTTGATCCACATTGCGGATACGGTTGGTATGACTGATTTTAAAAACAAAAAAATGTATCAGTGTATACTACACTTGAGTGGCAGTCCCCTCTCATATCCTAGCCAGAGTAAAAAGAGACTGTACATATTTTTGGTCAAATGAGCAGATTTCGATAAGGCGCGTTAGCTTTCGTCATCCGAATCGAATCCAAAGAGAGCTGAGCACGTGTTGAGAGCTTTGTGATTCTGGAGTTCTTGGATGCTGTCGAAGGAGGACAGACACTTTTCGCATCGATGTCTGATCTTCTGTTCACGTTTACCTTTGCTCTCGTGCGTCTCATACCTCACCGAAAAATGCGTCTGGGCGTAAAAACTGCAAGGCTGACTTTGCGTGTGGGCTTCCTCGGCCGCGACTCTCCTTTTGCGCATGGACAGCTGCGACTCATCCATGTAGGTGCTGGGCGGCAAACGGGTAAAGTACGTTTTGTAGAAGGGCGCGTAGGTAGGCTCTTGAGTGTTGAAGGTTTTGTGCTGCGCAATGAGCGGCTCCTCCCACTTGCTATCCACGCCCTCGGCCATCGTGGCGTTTTTCTCCATGTCCTTGACGTTCAAGGGGTCCGGAACGGGATTCCTGCAGGTAAATCGGAACTTCTTTTTGTGATGCGATTTTTTCGAAGTGCCGCGCTTGCTTCCTTTTGGCCCTTGGCATTGTTTTGCCTCCTCGAATCCGTTGATGGGTTTTTGGATGGGCTCCGCCGCTTTCAAACAAACCTCGGCGCTATCCGGCACGTTTGCCTCGACGGCGAGATTTCCCGAAGTGGATTTCACAACTCCCGGCTTCTCCTGGTTGACTTGCTTGCTCTGCGACCATCTCTCCTCAACCTTGACCCTTTGCTTCCAGGGCGCCTCGTCGCTTTGCCTCTGCTGCCGGCCCAGGTCGTCCCTCTGAGGGGGCGGCACGTAGTGTCGCCACTCGTGATCAAAGAGGTTTACGATGTCTGAGAACTGCTTGTTGCAGTTGGCAAAAGCGCACACGGCGCTGAAAGGGTCGTGGGTGCTCATGTGCGCTCTGAGTTCTTGCGAGGTCAAGAAGCGCTGGTCGCACTGCGCGTGGAAGCAGAAGTGCGGCAGTAAGGGGTCGTGGCGCCTGATGTGCTCCTTGTAATACTGGACAAACTGAAAGGTGCTGTTGGAAAGGAAAGCAAAAAGGACAGAGATCAACATGAGGGAAGGAATCTGTTTAAACACGTGCCAATAAAATCATGATTTGTTTTCACTGTAAAGCAGTTGTGGCAGATGTGTAAGAAAAAAAACGTAAACATAAAGCTTTCAAAACTGTCGTAATTTCCGGACTATAAGCCACGACTTTTGTCACATGCTTTCAACTCTGCGGCTTATTTAATGAAGCGGCATATATTAAGATTTGTCTAACGGCCGCCTGTGTACCGTTTTTCTTTGTAAACATCACGTTACAATGTGGGCACCTGCGGCTTATAGACGGGTGCGGCTTATGTGTGTACAAGATGTAGTGGGTGCGGCTTATAATCAGGTGCACTCTATAGTCCGGAAATTACTTCAACTTTAAAAATATTGCAAAGGGGGGAAAAAAATCCACTCAGGACAAAAGGTTATCTGACATCACAGGGGGCTACTGAGCACTTCCCCCAAAACATTTTTTTTAAAAGGCCATAATGACAAAGAAGAGAACGGCTCTCCGATGTTTGTAACTTATTGACTCAATAAGTTGCAATCATGTGTCCAGTATATTTTCTGCAGAGAATAAAGAATATGTAGATGTTACTCTGCTGTTTGTGTTCAAACGCTTCCATTTCTGAAAGGTTTCTAAAACGGTGACAATTGATGCTAACCATGAGCATCAATTAGCATCGTTAGCACTGGCTTTGGTCCGTTTAGTTTGACGGTAAAAAATAAACCGTGAGCGACATCAAACTGTTGGAAGCCTCCGTTTTTGGAAAAATTGTGCTCCATTTGCCAAAGTGCTACTTGATTGTGACGCGAGTTGAGTTAACGGCGCCCCCTATCTCAGGTTCGCGCTCGCAAGTCTCAGCAAACGCGGGCTAATGCCGGCTCGGACCTGGAAAAACTTGCAAGCCGGTTCACTCCTACTTTTGAGGCGTAAATCCTCTGCCTTGGTCTTGATGGACCTACTGTGTTGGTTCCGCAGACGTGAATGAAACTTACCGACTGCAGAAGGTGCATTTGTGCTTGGCCCAGACAAAGGTCTTTTCCAGCACTTGGTCATCGTTGAGGTGACTTCTGACGGCGTGTTTGGTCAAGTTGCTGCCGTGTTTCAGGAACACCCGATCGCAGGACAAGGAAGGGCACAACACGTACTTGCCGACGACGTCGTAGCCGTTTTCTGCGGCCGCGTCGGCTTCGTCCTGCTTTGCGGCCGCGGGAGCTTTGATGATGACCAGGTCGTCTTGAATGACCACCTGCTCGTCCTCGAAGTCTAACGGCACCGCGGCGGCGTCTTTGTTCAACTTCTTGGACTGGGCCTGTAGCTTCCGGAGCGCAATGCGGAGGTTTCGCATGATTCGATCTTCCCGACTGAGGCTGGAAACTTTGACTTTGCTGAGTTTCTTCCGAGGTTCCTCGCTTGGTGTCTGGTTCTCGGTGGGAGCCTCCAACTGATTACTCGTCGCCCCGTTTGTGGTTTGGGCTCCCTCGGCATCGGCGTCTTTGTGGTTCTTGCACATTTCTTCAATGTGCTCCCAAATGTGCTTCTTGCCAACAACTAAGTGCTGGAAGCATTTGCCACAGATGATGCACCTGTTGCGCCTCTTGAAGTGGGCAATGAAATGCCTCAACACATTCAAGCCTTTATAGCTTTTCTTACAGGGGTGACAGTAGAAACTGACACAAGCGTATTTTTGTCCTCGTTGCACCTTTTCCCTCCACGTTCTCTCCACTTTCACCTGAGACAAAATACACACAACGGTTTCTCAACTTTGATGTAGACAGACGGCTTCCCAAAGGACGTCTTCTCTGTCCAGAATGGCAGTCGATGCATCCGGCATGAAGCCATTCACGTTTGTTCACGGAATGGAAGTTTGATTTGATTGATTACTTTGACGCACTGGAAAGTAATCCCTCGTTTCATCGCTGGGGTTACGCTCCAAAAAGAACCCGTGATAAGTAAAATGCCTAAGTAGTCATCTTGATTGTTTTTTTTTTTTTTTTAACCACTATTACGCATACAATACTGTCTGGAATGAAAAAAAAAGATAACCCCCCGCCCCACCCCGAAAAAAAACGGGATGAAAAAAATTGGTAAAACAGCGAACCTGTGAAAGACGAACCATGTTATAGCGAGGGATTACTGTGTACAGTCAAACTAATTGGAACCGGGTCCGCCGGTGAATAGCGAAAATCGTCGTTTTTGACTGATTGCATTGACGCCCATTGAAATGCATTTGGGGGGGACCCCAACCCCTGCAATTAGTTTTTTTTTAATACCCCAAGAATTCTTCAGAAAACACTAATAATAAACATTCAAAATACGTTCTATAAACATAACGTGGAAAAATATATCTCTTTTTTTCAGAGAAGATCTGCAAAGAAAATCTTTTTTCTTCTTCTAAAAAAATTTCAAAGAAAATCTGCAAATATGCAAATCCATGGATATCGAACTGCGAGTATACAGAGGTTGATCGTATATTGATGTTATCACATGACAGTAAATAATTTTTTTTTTGGGGGGGGGGGGAATACCAGGGAGTGACCAAATTTCTGATTTGTGTCTTATACTACTTATACGACGAGAATATAAAATATGGACACAAACTAACTTTCGGAAGGAAGGAATAACCGTACTAACCTTGATGTTTGATTTTTCAAATTCCTCAATGATTGGCGGCTCTTCCGTCCTGTCGTTTTCGCATGTGGAGAATTCTGCGGGCATTTCTGTGTCACTGTTTGTCGACCTTAAATGGTAACTGTGCATCAGTTCTATCGCCGAGCTCTGTAATTCCTGACGTGGTCCATCAAGCTCGGGGTCAGCTTCAACGGCCGGGCTAACAATCGCAGGCTCAGCAGAAGGAGAGCAAATAGGGGAAGCTTCCCCTCGGCTTGGACTGCAGTTGCCGTGTCCGTCCTTCACGTCTACAGCTTGGGCGTTCATCCGCACACTTTGCGGGTGATTCTCTGGGTGAGGCATTTCCCCCTCTGCGCCTTCTGTATCAGTTTTCTCCCCCAGGGCAGAGTCGCCCTTGGGGACGGATATTTCATTATCAGGGTAAGAGAGCTCCAATCGATGCGCAGGCTTCCTCCCCCGCTTCTTCCCTTTCAGTACGACCACTTTCTCTTGGACGGGCTGCGGCGGCGCCTCCAGCAGAGGAAGACCTTGCAGCCATCTTTTTTTCTTGCCTTTCCTTTTCAAAATTTGGCTTTTCACACATCGGGACAAATATTCTCTCTTTCGATTAAGAGGGAGCTTGCCGGGAGTACAATTTTCCCGCCTGGTGTGATTGCGTCGTAGTGAATATGCAGATTTGTGACACGATGAGCTGGGTTTGAGATTGTACATGAATTCCGGGTCGTCACCTTGGTCGACGTCCTCATCGGACAAAAGTCGGACTTTCCTTTGCAGTCTGCGGCCCCATTTTCTCTTCTTCACAGGAGCGTTACTTGACAAGCTTACCGTGTGGCTCTCAGAAGTATGTTCCGGAAGAGGGGGCTCTTTCTCCGACTTAGTCCCAGCACTCTTGCTGGGATTTAAATGTTGAGCATAAAAATCAGTTACACAAGTATTTGTTAGCGCCTCATCACAGCATTCCTCCTCCTCTTCTTCACTCATCTCGTTGATGAGAGCGTCCTTCATGACTTTGTCGTCTATCAACTCCAAGCAGCGGGTCCTGAGGGCCAAGATGCTCCAGAACTCGGGGTCAAATGACAGACGTCCCTTCAGCATCTGAAATTATGAGATGCCACATATTTAGAAATGGAACTCTGTCCTAACTAGTAGACTTGAGTATACAGGATGTCCATGCTGTGTTTATTCCTTCTTTCTCCGCATCCCACCTGCATAATTTTGAAGCGAACGTTGGTCGGGACAAGGCTGCGGTGAGGATGAGTCTCCTGGTCGGGATGCTTGTAAAGCAGGCGCACCGTTCGGTAAGCTTCCAAGCTTCTCTCCAGGCAGAAGACCAGCAGGGCGCACGCTCGACAGATCTCCAGATCTCCGGGCAGGAGGAAGGCGATGGTCTTGCAGACCAGCGATTGAGCCACGTCGTCCGCTTGCTCGTCACACAGCTGCAAGGCCCTGGCGCAAAGCTCCATGCAGACTTGGACTCCATCGCGGCCCAGCTGTCACAACAAACCCCCAACGAGATTGCGTTTAAAGTCAGGGATGTCAAACTCTTTTTTTTTTTTTTCATCGCGGGCCTCATGTAAATGCCATATTACATATACTGTATAGATATAAAATTGGCCCTGCGTTTGATTGTTATGACGCACATTTTTAAAAACAAGTGGAATTTGAAATCAAATGTCAAAAGATTGTGTTGGGCAAATATTTAAGTTTTGTTGCGATTTGGTGAAAAAAAAAATGCTTGCAAAATCTATATGAAAAGCAAAGAAAAAAATATTCTCAGTGTAGATTTTCTTCTAATATGAAAGTAACAATTCCATTCTAAAATTATGAGGCGGGCCAAAACCATCCGCAGGGCTTGGAATTTGACACTAGTTGCTTTAAGCGATGCAGGTTCACCTTTTTAATTTCGATTCACAAATTGAGAGGACTTCCGAAATGATGAAGTATGCTTGGATTGGCCGGCATCCCGCAAATAAATGATTGCAATCTCACCTCGGCGCTGACGATCTTGATGAAGGGAAAGATGGCGCGGACGTTCTTCGCAGAGTAAGCCAGCCGCGTGCACTCGGTCAGGAAGTCCCGCATCGACGGGTGGGTTCGAAGATGCAACCTGCTCCAGATGAACGCCAAGTCCCTGACAGAAAACAGTGAAGGCGACAATTAGTTGACAACCACAGAGCCAGAAATGAAATGGTACACAATTCTCCGTCCTGGCTGTTTACGGTAGCACAGTAATGAACGCTACACAACTTGTCCAACATCAACCGCATACAAATAACAGCTAATGAGGACCAGTTTCTTCGCGGATGCCAACAAAGCAACCACAGAGGAGATGTCTACTTTCACCGCCTTCCGACAGAGGCTCTTTACATGAAGCAATAAATAAAACACCAGCAGGGAAGAGGTCTGCCAACATTCCTCATCAATGTGCATACAATAAGTGAACTAATTAAGTGGCGGTGGGGGGACAACGATGTGAACGCTAAAAAGCCAACAGTGAGCTTCACTCTCTCCAACCGATTACGGCGCAACCGATTCCTGATTCATCATTGTGAGCTCTTAACGAGGCACCGAGCCTTTCATAAAACAAACGGACGTCTCAGGAGATTGTTTAGCTTGTTCGTCATCGGTGCAATAGCGCCTGTTGGATTCAATCCGAGGATGACAACGTCAGCCCGGACTATTTTGATAGGATAAGAAAAACCGACGCGAGTCAGACCGAGCGTAGCCGTCAAGGCACCAGACCGCTCTCGTCAATTTTTGTTGCTATACAGTCCAGTGAAAAACAAGTTTGAAGTAACTGGCACGCACCCACTTAAGAGGCGGCCTTACGCGAGAAATTATTACCGCAGATAAGATTTGTTATTGTTACGAGATAAGAAATGTCAAGAAATGTCATTAGCGAACTTTATTAATTATGTTACAGGCTTGCCTGTGTTGACCGTATGCTTCGAGCTCCTTTTAGTCAGCCCTAGTTATTTATCTGTGTTGTGAATTGCACACCGTTGCCCTGTCGATAGTTGGGAGACGTCGTGTGCTTGTCTAAATTGCTTCCCAGTACTCCATTTATTCATTCGTATTGTTTATAAATTGTATTTCTATTGTCTTCAGTACATTCTTTGTATTTTATAGACTTAAAAACAACATCTTTATTTCTACATCTTACCATATGTGGTACATGTCTCCATTGTGTAGCTGCTGGGTAAGGAACACTTTGCACAGTGACAAAAGGAGCTCATCCTTTTCAACTTGCTCGGTGTTACAGATAATCTCCACCGCATCACGACCATCAATCTGTGCCATCTAAAGAGGAAGGGGTACATTTGTTTCAACCTCATCATCTTTCACCATGATTTAAATTTATGATACACACACATTGCATTGAAATACAACACTTCTCACTTCTTTGTACATTTTTTTTCCCATAATACTACTTTTACTTTTTAATCGCACGACAAATAACCCGGCATGCAAAATACTGTCCTCGGTACCTGCTTGTGAAGGTGTTCATGCAGCGAGGCCTTGTAGAGACAAGTTAAGTAAGCCTGATGCAGGTACAAATGTTTTCCAGGCTTGTGGTTCTCCAGGCAGACTTTCGCCAAGGCCATAGCTTCCTGTATTCTCTCACATGCTTGCAGGTAGCGAATCCGTAGCTCCAAAAAAACAGGCAGCTCTGCGCTTAGGTAATCATCAACTGTGCAAGGAAGACAAACAGTACATAGAGAATGTGCTATTACTATTAACAATAGCTTTTGTTTTGGGATTTGGGAACAAAATGCAGCCAAACGTTACCCTCTTTGGGAGGCAAATCGGTCTCCTTCAGGATTGCTTGCAACACCTGGTTCTCCCATGGACCACCGGCTTTTATGATCAGCCTTGCATGTTGAAGATATACATTCCTGTGCCTTAAAAGCTCAGTGTGACATGCCTAACAAAGAGTAAATGGACAATAATGAACATGTCCAAAACAAATGATTCAACTTTCTAATGCAACAGGAAGCTACTAAAGAGTAAGTGAGGCAAAATGTGTCACCTGATAGGAGTCGAGGATGTCTTTTAAAGGTTTTTCCCCAAATTCCTCTTTACTGAAAAATAGTAGAAGCTCAAAGATACTCCTGCAAGACAAGATGGTTTCATAAGAGAAGTGAGTTAAAGCAGCGGAAGAGCAATGTTGCATGGTTTTATTAGATGCAGAGAGAAAGGAGATCACTCACAAGGCCAGACGGCTGAGAATATTGTGGACGTGCTGACAGTCGTCGGGGAATCTGGCCGTGGCTTTTGTGAAACCGCAGAGCGCTGTCTGTAGTACCTTCAATTGAGGCAAAGGAACTTGCCATTGGCCCGTGTATGCTTCAACCAACTGCACATTGGGAACATGGGAAGATCGACAAACAACAGTAATAATAAATAAAATCTCTCAGTACATCAGCACACATTGTTACATTCGACACAGTGAAGTGTTTATACCATATTGGAAGAGCAGCGCATGCATTGTTCAGTCTTACTTTATGGTTTCAACAAATGAGCATGGTGTTAGTGGTGTGAATGTCGAAGGTGAATGGGCTGGACGACAGCAGTGATCACCAACCATTGTGCCATGGGCAGCACATTACTGTGCTTAATTTTCATTTACTTGGTCTGAGAATTATTCATTAATGGCAATTAATGTATCTTTCATATACCTATGCCAGTGACACTTCTGAACAGCCAAAAAAAAAAACCCGGAATGCTTTTCCAGTAGCTGGTAGAATCTGTGCATCCACCTATTGCCATTCATGCAAAAGAATACAAGCTTTGTGTTCAAGGCCCAGACATCACAATGAGCAAATAAGTCTGCGTTCCAATTGAGACAAGGTGATTATTATTTTAGTAAATGCTGTTTACTTTTTGTGCCATTGTAGTTTTGTTGTGTGCCAAGAGGCTATTCTAATGGAAAATATGTCACTTGGTTCAATAGAGAATGGAGAAAGACTAAGTGTCCATCTTGCTGTCAGTCATTTTTCTCCACAAGCGAGCAAATGTCTGAATACGCAGAGCTCAATATTTTAACTTAGATCGGTATTAGCTAATAAATAAGGCGTTACACAACAACAATACAAGCCCAGAATTCAAGTGACACTTGCTCTAGACAAGGCAGGCATTGGGGGCATGACGTTCGTTAGTTACTCGTTAGCATCCAGCTATCACTGTAAACAATCACCTAGTGCACTGGAATTAAACGTTGCTTTTTTTCAGGGACTAATTTAACAGGACGGTCATTTTAAGACTGTCTTTATTTATTTTCTCAATTTCATATCTAATGCCCATGTGATGGATTTAGCACAGGATAGCATCAATTGTTGCTAACCAGAACGCTAACGTCAGGCAGGAACGCTTAGTAGTGGCTGACCAGAATCAACACATCAATACGCGAGGAATATCGAACGTAAACAGTTCCGACATACCTCACAAAACCCCGAACAGTAGTCTTTGCTTTTAAGGGCGGACACATCGCTGCAATATCGACTGCTCAATGATTCTAGAGCTAATTCCAGCCCGTCAGTTTCTACATCACTTTCGCTGTCCGCCATACTGTCTAGCGCATCCGGCGCATAGTCCAAGTTGCCAGGTCAGACACAATATATCCTGTAATCAATAAAAACTCCAACCTGGCAACCTTGTAATTAAATCGTGTCGTGACACCGACCACTTGAATAGAGAAAAACGACAGTAACTGTGTTATGAGCTTTTATGAATAACACGGATAACGTGAAGCAGTCGTGGTTTATTACACGACTCAACGCTCTTGGACCAAAGTTTGTGCCGGCTTGTTGCTAGGCAGGGTTTATGGAAACCAATTTCTCCATGTGCCAGTCAAGACTTAATTACTTATGTGTTCAATCTAAATTGGCACATTAACTTCCAGTCGGAAAGTAAACGTCACGACAGAGATTCTACCTCGTCTTTGTGAAGTAAAGATGTCATTTCAATCTCGAAAAGTACTGACATTCCTGATCCCAAGGGAGATGGAGCTACGATGCACTATTGCTGTTCCTACTTCACCATAGTTTTTGTACTTCCTATTTGGAGCATAGTATTCAATATTCAAAAGCGAAGTTTCGTGTACTGTATTAGAATTTCATTTGGACAAACATTACAAAAACTGGAGTGTAGAAATTCCATCGTGGATACTTTTTTTTCTTGACGAGGCCGCAGGGCTTCTCCCCTGGGGTACCTCATCTAGGAATTCCTAACAATACTGAAATGAAAACCACTATCATTACTAACACAATCGGTATTCACAAAGAAGAGAGTGAAAACGTCTCAGCCAATTGCACTGCAGTAATTCCATCAGCCACAAGGGTGAGGACTAATATCACAGATGGGCACGACAGCTAAAGTAAAAGAGCTGGTTAGAATTTTAATTACAGTACAGTATAAGCCCTACGTGCAATGGATGCATAAATAAAAGTTCTACTTTACTGTAAACAGAAAATCTTTAGCTCGATTTATTGGATTTAAGAGTCCATTCGGTACAGTGGATAATAATCACTTGTATTTGCCTCTAACTAAATCAGAGGCCAGTTCAAACCTTCTTGATTATTTATTATCTGCACATTCAAGTGGACTAGTAACCTGTAGTCAAGAAGCAAACTTCAAACATTAATGTGAGGAATGTTTATTGGTGATTGATGAGAAGGTGACATACAGCAAATGAACTTTATCCAACGACTGACCACTCATAAAGACAGTATGTGAGACACTTTGTCTTTGCCTATAAGATCTTTTGCACACAGTAGTACACCCTCACACTTGACTCATCTCCAATATTTCCATCAGCGTATTATCTTCCCTCTTGGAGGCAGGAAAGAAATAGTAACTCTATTCCAAATACTTGAGCGGGTGCAACGAGGATTTCTCCACCAGTGATTTTCACATTCATTAATTAAGTTAATGCTGGACGAGTGGTGGCAGTGAGCTGGGACGTAAGTAAAGGTGCTCAACAGTAAAAGGTACAAACAAACAAACAAACAAACAAACAAACAAACAAACGGGGGGAAAAAAACCCATAAATACTTCCAGGACTTTATGACAGAAACATACAGTACAGTTTGTACAAAAATAATCCAAAAATGTTTTTGGCCTCCACGTGCAGTTGATTTTTTTGTGTATGCAATAATAATACAATCTTTCTACAATACATTATCCAATTCATCATAAATGACCAGCTTCCCAGCGTTTGATGCATACCCAATGACATTATTATACAACTTCTCCTGCAACCAATCAATGCTGTATTCATGAATAGAAACCCCTTTGGCTGTAGAATTAATTTTTTTTCCACATTCTGTGATCCAGCCAGCAGCTTGGGCATGAAAGAAGTGAAGCCATTAGATGGAAGAGACAGCTGTTTTAAGACCTTTAAGATGGATCACCAGTGCTCAAAAAGTTGACGTGGAAAAGGTCAGCTATGGCCCCCTTTTCGAAGAGAGGGAGGGAAAAAAAACCCAGGATGTCAATGTCCTACCGCTCACTCCAATTAACACCAATGAGAGGCTATTCTATTTATAACAGGGACTTGGGTACTGGGCACGTTTTTTTGATGCAAATCTCTTTTCTGATGCTTTGAAGCTGCTGAAGTGCCCCGTGGAGTGTGGCTGAATATGAGAGTCACTCAATTTTCCACTTCATCCCCCTCTCGGCCAAGTGAATTTCAGCCTTTCTTTCGACTCCACTTATTTGTACCACTCTGGTTACTAGTTGCAGTACATTAACCATCAGAGGTAACTACTGCACCGAACCAGTCTCTGGAAAGCCTTTTTGAAGTCCTCGTTAAAAATGGTGTAGATGAGGGGGTTGATGAGTGAGTTGATGTATCCCAGCCACGTCAGAAAGTCAGCCATCTCCATTGACGTGCTGCAAGAGCTGCATGTGTTGACGATCACCTCCTTGACAAAAAAGGGCAACCAGCAAATGACAAACGCACCGATGATCAAGCCCAGCGTGGATGCAGCCTTGCGCTCCCGCGAGCCCGAGATGCGTGGTCCTTGGGAGAGCTGGCTCCTCCGTGACTCACTGCGTGAGTCATGCCGGCGGGCCTTGCAGTGGAACTTTTTCACCGAAATGCGCATCCGTTCGCGGGGCGCCTCCTCCGTGGAGGGGTCGGAGAACGACTTATCTTGTGGGCTGACGGGGTCCGGACTCCGAGGTCCCTCATCTCCGGCGTCTCCGGCGGGGTAAGTGGAAGGGATCATGCTCCCGTTGGTCATGCACGAGTGACGGCTCGCCCTGCTGGCCTCCCGACGCATGTACAGGGTCTGAGCCGCCCGGTAGATTTTAAAGTAGAGGATGAGGATGAGCAAAAGGGGGATGTAAAACGCCCCGAGGGTGGAGTACAGGGTGAAGGCGATGTGGTGGTGGAGGATGATGCACTGGTCTTCCTGATCGGCATCCCCTGTGTAGTACCGCCACAGGAGAGGAGGAAGCGAGATGAGGATGGACAACAGCCACACGACGGCCACCATGGCTCCCGCCCGGGCCCCCGTACGTTTTCGCGAGTACTCCACGGCGTCTGTGATGGCCCTGTAGCGGTCAATGGCGATGGCGGCCAGGTGGAGGATGGAGCACGTGCAGCACGTGATGTCCACACTCAGCCAGATGGTGCACACCACCTTACCCATGACCCAGCTCTCTTTCTGAATGTATATGATACTAAAGGGCATGACCAAGACAGCCACCAGCAGGTCGGTCACCGCCAGGGAGCAGATGAGGTAGTTGGCAGGGTGATGCAACTTGCGGGTGACGGCGATAGCTGTGATCACCAAGCAGTTGAGAAACGTGGTCAGAATGGCCAGCACGGAGAGCGTGACTGAAAGGACGATCTTCTTGGGCGGCAGTCTGGTGGTCTCCAGTGCATCATAATCACCGCTGCTCGTAGCATATACCCCTTCAGTACCGTTTGGAAAATCCATTCTGAAAGCAGAATTAAGAAATAATTAGTCACGTCTATTTCGTTAGGGTTTGACTTTCTGTCATGAGTCGAATGAACGAGCATGATAAATTCATGTACTGATTTTTGATGAAGTATTAATTATTGTTGATCAGCCTTATCATAACATCAGGGTTATGTTGAGTCAGGGTTAGCAAAGCCCATGAAAGGGTCGAAATGAACTCACAATAGTCTGCTGTCTGCATTTTGCAGTATCCCTCTTTGCTGTGCTGCTTTCACTAAATCGATAAGGATGTTACATATTTTATGTTCAATCGTATTTCAGCACGTATGTGTGGCCATGTCAATCTAAGCTACACAGAGATTTCAGAATCACCTGTGCTGGATGATGTAACTTCAAACACATGTACGTCAACAATGGGACTGTTTCTTCAGCCAATCAGATTATCAAATTTGTCCACCCATTGACAATTTTTCTGCCCTCCGATTGAATTTGACAAGAAAATCATACCTGTCGTCTTATTGCCTACATGTGATGCTCATGCTAGATTTTAGCGTGGTTCTCCGTCGTCTTAATTTGGGTTGCAGGGTGGGCTGCAGGCAATTGATTTCAGCATTCCAAAAATGTTTGGCCTGGTCTGAGATGTGTTATTCAAACTCCAAAACTATAAATTCCAACCTGTTAAGTGTCTACCGCGTGGCCTGCAGTGATTTTTAGACAGCAGTGGACGCACTGCGCTGATCCGTCCTCCACGCGAGCTCTGCCATTACATCAACTCTGTTGCTCATCGGCACCTGGGATAGCAACAGAGAAAAAGAAAGAACAAGAAAGTTAGTCAGGTTAAAAAAAAAACAAAACAGAAATAACAACAACAGGGAAATGTGCAAGAAGGCGGCAAAGATTTTTTTAAAAAGAGGAAAAAAGTAACAGCAAAAAGCATTTATATAGCAAGAAACCAAAGTTACAATCAAGGATGGCACATAGTTAAAGTCACAGCAGATCCAGATTATTGATGCTGCGTCATCAACAGGTAAATGAAGAACCAGCCTGAAAGCACTTCGAGTACCTGAGGTAAAAAAGAGCGAAACAAGTGAAAGCCCATTTACCATTCATCAATCAATCCATGTTGTATAACACATACCCTGTTCAGGGTTGTGGATAACTGGAGCCCGTCCCAGCTTACTTCAGGCCAAAGGTAGATGAAACCATTGATTGCTTGGCATCGGTAGTCAATCACTCAGCACATACAGTCCCTGTGCATAAGTCAGTTGAGTGAACCACACAATCAGTAACCACCACAGATGCAGTGGATGTTTTTTTCAGACACTGTTTCTTGCAGGCTTTCACCGGTATGAAGTCACTTGTTGACCGTGACAGCATTTTCTACATTCCAGCGCCCTCTTGTATTCACTACTTGCAATATTTTGGGGAACTTCACTGAAAAACCGGCCCCTTATCTGTTTTTGTGCTCAGGACAAAACCCTGTCTAATAGAAAAAAAAGAGGTACTTTGCTACCATCTTGTGGCATCTGAAAGCAATCAAACCCCTTTTTTCCACCACAGTTGTGGATTTGTGTTTTCCTGGCAGAGTTTTCCTTTCCTGCTTGATTCATGCACATTGCACAAAGTCAGCTCCAAGCCATGCTGACACGAGTTTCCTCTGCAAGCACTTCAGACCCAACCCATGACACATTTTTGCGATGACCTAGAAACAGAAATTTGCCAGCCAAATTGCCTTGTATTATTAAAAATGTATATTTCGAGATTGAACATCCTGTTCAATCTCGACCTGTAGTTTGCAGTTTTCCCCTTTGTTCATTCTCCAGTAATTAGAGTTTGAATCCAAATCCTCAGGTATGAGTGTCATTGCTGCGCTCTCTCTCACGCTGGGCATAACTCGTCCTGAAGACATGAGTGGGAACTGTTGCTATAGAAACACGAGAAGTAGACCTACACTACTTTTTAATGCGATGGAAGCAGAGGCAGCCAAACTCTTCTCGGAGAACATTTTTGATTCCCGTCTGCTAGATTTGGGGGAGCAACGGGTGCGATTCAATATGACAAACCTCTGATAGCGCATCTTGATAAATAAATAACATGGAGTTATTTAGGTGTTTGCACCCAATTTGGAAAATATCAAATTTGTCATTGGCATTGTGGACTTAAGATAAAAATGCCCCTCCCAAAAAGAAAAAAAAAAAAAACGTCAAGATATATATATATCCAGACTGCTGTTTTCAGATAGCTAGTTAGCTAGATAGATAGCTAAATAGCTAGCTAGATAGACAGATAGCTAGCAAGCTAGCTAAATAGAGAGCTAGATAGATAGATTTTATTGCGTTTATAATCATTCATACTTCACTGCACAGTCACTTCGCTGAAGTTTCAACAAAAAAGACATTTTGTGAGAATCCTCAGCCACAATTGATTTTGCTTCATTGACTGTGATTTTTTTTTTTTTTTAACTAAATGGCTTTATGGCTTCCCTGGAATGAATTGCTTCTCAGATGTGGCGGGGGGCAATGTCTATATATTTCGTGGTCTTTAGAAGACATATTTTGTTTTCCGCTCTCTGGATGAGGCTATTAGAGGAAGCCATATGTATTCACGTAGATTACTTTTGTGCAGAATGACGTAAGGTGCAGTTGGAAATGCTTGTGCCCCAATACCGATATACAGTAATTGAACTGACTTTTATACAGCGCTTTGACAGAACGCATATACCGTGTCAGCATGTTGCTGAGGAAATCATTTGCTTTTCTCATCAAACGTTCTAAACTGCAGGCATTTTGTTCAAGGGCATCTGAAGATAAGCCGCACTGGGCCAGTGTAGACTTAATTTCTCCTTCATGGAGACAAAAAAGGCTGCCGCAGAAATTCACAGAATGGGCAAAACAAATTCATTTACTGACTGCAGTGGTGGAGGAAGCATTCAAAGTCAGGTATTCCCATTATAAAATGGGCACATTTTAAGATTTAATCCGATGAATGGAGGTTTGGAAAGGACATGCGAAAATGTCAAATGTGTGTTTTGATCAAAAAAATCAATTTTCTATATAAGTCACACTAATTCTTAATACAGGCAAACTCAAATGTTGTAACTTTGACTAAAATGCTGTACATGATGCTAGACGTCGCCACGATCCCGTAGCTTGCATAATGAGCAATGAAGTTCTGAACTCCTGTTTCAATGTCAGGGTTGTATTGATCACAATGTTGCCGCGCAGATGAATTGTCCCACAGCGTAAGTCTGCGAGCATGTCATTCAACTTCTGAAAGCTGATGTCAAGTTGTGCTTCTGCAGTGCCAAGTGTTAACTATTCAATTCATCCAACCCCAAATGCAGCTCCGATATATCTAACTCCTGTGCCCCAAAAATCACAAAAAGCCGCAAGGTTGTACAATCATCAAAAAGAGGGTCAACTCCGTGACATTTCATCTCTTTCTCACTGTCCTCTTCAGAGCAGCGGGGGAAGCACCCCCGTGAAATCGGCACACGCCCGATAGCGAGCGTCTGGTTGTGAAGAAGAAGAATTGTGCCGTGACTGCCATTTATTTGCATCTCCAGACAGCCGCAAATAAATAACGCCCGGACGATAAAAGGGCACGGCAACACTCCTTTGGTTTTGTCTGCTCTTTCTGTTTAGTATTGAAGTGAGGCTACGCTGTGAAAGGCACCTTGTGCGGTGATGAAATCAAATGAAACCCCCCCATTTCTTTTTTTTTTTTGCAACTTTCATAAGAGCGCAATTTATCGCGTGGATGCAAAAGACACTTGAGCATAAAAAAAAGTAATGTAATTCATAAATGCATACACAGCATTCAGTAAGTATTGCAGTGATATTTCGCAACACGCCAGACAGATTTAGCGCTACGCCGGTGAATGAATGGAACGATGCTGTGCGTTATTTTCGACCAAAACAACAGAATCATCCACCAAGTGACTGCCGGATGAAACTAGTGGAAATAAAGAATAATGACTTCCAAACATCAAAGGATCGCTCTTCACCCAGCCTCTTGCTGCTTTAGGACACCAAAGAAGATCAGTCCTGACCCCCTCCTCTTTCGACTTCAAAGATTCAGTGTACAAATTTAAAGTTGTTCTTGCAGCGAGCCAATCATCTAAAACTGGGGAGCGCCTTCTCGTGAGGGGGATTTCTTTCTCACGTATGCCTCAGCATGCCATGATTGCGTTCTTGTTTGCATCGCCGTGGGTGGCTTGTGCATGTGAATGCAACTCAGGCAGGTGCATTGATGCTCTTCGTGAGTGTCAACATGATAAAGTGACATGAACAAATTCAGCTATGTTACTCTGTCATTTCTGATTCAAGTTTTTCTTTTTTTTTTTCGGGCGAGGGGTATCAAAATAGGCCGGTTATTTTCGGGCATCCATTGATGTAAGAGAAAATATTTGTTGTTGTGTGTGTTTTATTTTATTTTTTCCCCCGGAAATGAAATTTTAAGCCTCATTTGAATGAGTAAAACATGCCAATGAATGCAAATCACAGATGGCCATACGGGAACCGGAACTCTCCCATGCCCATTCTTTGACAGTGGGAACGTTTTCGAGTCCATTGCTTATTAATCATTCAGAGCTTCATGATTATGCAATGAGAAGATGATTATCTTTTCAGGTTAGCGCTTTGAGGTTTGTTTACCATCAGGCAAACATTATTCGACTGTAATTTTCGACAAATCTTTGAAGCGTGTCTTCAATCGGGCATCGACACGCTCACACTCATCACGACAAATACAAATCGCCCATCTTGAAGGCAAAAGTGAGAAATCAAAGCTTTGCTCCCCTGGCATCTGAGAAACGTTTACTTTTTAAGCCTCTATGGTAATTACAAATCATCAGTGGGAATGTGGGAAATATATTGCATAAATTTCTAAGTCAAACTTTTTTGACGGAATTCATCCTTCCATTTTGTTTTGTCCTCATAGGGTCTCCAGTAAGATGGAGTCTATCCCAGCTGAGTTTAGACAAGAGGCTGTGTACACTCTGGACTGCAGGTTGCCAGTCAATCACACTTCATTCGATCATTTGAAGATATTTTGGGTCAACCTGTCCTCTGTGATTCATCGAAAACGTGCCTATTTGTTGTTTTGGTTGTCAGGATTTAGACATGCCTCGTCTAAAAAAATTGCTTTGGCTCCATTTTGTGTGACCTCAGGGCTAAGGAATTGTGTTGGGTTTCCTGGTTGATGTATAAGCCCTTTTAAATTAAAAAGGCAAAACTTTTCCGGAGTTAGAAGCGGGCAAAACTCACCAGCCGGTTCAATTCAGATCAGCCAATGGGAGAATTTGCAAAGCGCTTTTTGGCGCCACATTGATATTGATGAAGCGCGATAAATAGGATTTTTCATTTGTTTGACAACGATGTGTCTTGGAAGTCATTCGTTACTGTCACGATGTATAGCGCATCAGGATTTACTGGGTGCTTGCGAGCTCTAATATCCACATACGGAAAAGGCCTTAATCCGATTTGCGGAAAACAAAACGTATAATGCAGTGGTCCCACTCATGCAGAAGCTGTTGTGGTCCACGGCTCTCTGCCAGACACTCACACGCAGACTCGCTAATGTCCATGATGTTACAATCCGCACAGTTTTTTTTCTCCAATAGGTTTTACTGTTTTGAAAGCATGTGGTAGGGCTCAAACCATATAAAAATAATGATCTCCATATTGCAGACATTCACCTATTGCAAGTGTGTTTAGAAATTGTCTGCCATGATAAACAGTAGTTGACTCTTTGCAAGAGGGTCCCTAATGGCAACTATAAACAAGCAACGTGGAGGCTGGCTCGACCGCCAAAGCAGAGGGGCACCTCGCCTCACTGTGAAGTAATTAACGATCGTAACTTTGGGAGAAAAAAAAATCTCTCTGTGGCTTTGAGTTTAAAACCACAAATGACTCTCTTTAACCTTGGCAAGCCCCACGGTTTTGATGCTCAGTTATCTGTAAACGACATACAGAACACAGCGGGTCCTTTTCCATTTAATGTGACCCTCTAGATGAGAGCCTGTTTTTTTTTTTTTGCACCATTTGCTGAAAGCCCCACGCAGTTTCCTAAATCAGCCTCTGCTTTATTTCCTGTTGTTTTATGTAAACGATGTTCAGTGTTTGTGATGCCCCTGCTGTCTCATGCTCTATTAATCATCTCAAAGAGATAGATTGGATCATATACAGAGAAAGGAGTGACTGTCCATGAGGTTATTGATGTACTGTTAGTCAGAACTACCGGTCAATGCTAGGTTTTTGACCTCTTCATGTCAAGTACGGTATCCCATATACAAGTATATGGGACACGTAACATGAAGCATATCACGAGCCTTCCTGACCATTCCTTTTTGGTGTGTGTGTGGGGGGATTATAAAAATGTTTCCTGTATTACAGAGGACCCTGAATACTCGCAAGTCAGGACAATTTGCCGATATATTTCGTGGTTGAGCAAATCCGTTTTTTTTTTTGGTGGAAAATGTTTATTAGACGATTATCAGTATTTTTGTAGAATTTTTGAGAGTTACAATGAAAAAGTAATTGGTGGGAACGGCAATTCTAAACATTTTTCTTCTACTACAGTGAACTGCTAAATACTATAATTTTTTAAAACAATATTTTCAACATTTTTTTATTTGTTTTGGAGTTTTTTGGGGGGGAGCAAACTTATCTTTTCATCGAAAATGTAGGTTTATCCGGATTTTGGGGTTTACTAGTTTATACTACATCACTCGCGAATCGCAGGACTCAACGGAATAATTTTAAGTTGTAATATCACCAATCACCACGAGATGGCAGACATGTTTTCTTGGCGCTTCCACTGAGTCTTGGACTGCCCTACACTACAACAAGAATTGACCTAATATATATATATTTTTTTGCGAATTTGGAATGATAAGCATAGTACCTGAATGAATGGGATATCAATAAGATTAAGATTAAAAAGAACATTTTAGCTGTTGTACATCAACATACATTACACAGAACTATAAAATGTTATTTTTGCCTCTGGCATAAAGCTCAAATTGGGTGGTGGTCTAATAGGTGTGATAACTGTCCTGATATATGATTTTTCATGTAGAGTTAAAAAAAAAATCATATTAGTCTTTTTTACCATTTGCGTATAATATGATCCACCTGTCCGAATCCAGTTAGCCTGTCAACAAGTTTCTTCCGCAACCCAATTCAATCCTCAGGAGGCTTCTCACCGGCTTATTCCTAACATATGCATGACACAGATAGTGAGAGCCGATGGTGACGAAGCGTACATGTGTGCGCGTGAGCATTTTGCCGTCCGTGACACACATGAAGCGCTACAGGGATGAGGTCACGAGTCAGTGAGTAAGAAAGAGTGACAACAAGGTGCATGTGAGTGTTGTTCTCCCTTCTCGTGGTAAAGGGAGTCATAATCACCCTCGTGTGAAATGGAGATGAGTGACCGTGACACAACAAATTGGATGCATTCAGTATTAATGCCTAGCTCGTGCACACTTTGCTTTTTGAATGCCAACTGGAAGTATTATTGTTTATGATACGGTGCATTTGCATTAGCGGTAATGATGGTGGGAAAGCAGATTGCATTTGGAAAAGTCGCCCAAAAAAAAAAAAGTACATTTCATAACAAAACACAGTGCATTAGCACAATACAATTACAATCATTAGCCCCATAAAACTAATGTGTGACTCATGCTTATCTCCTGTCTCGCCTCATTTGACGGATATCCACTTGGTTACCTAATGAGCTGCAGCAACGATAAACTACATACAGTCAATGAGGCAAATGATTTGAAGTGATGTAGTGTAAATATAAAGAAGAGCGCAGCTCATCTGCGCGCCTGTTCGGCTGTAACCGGAAAACTAGCGAAAAACATCGAGATGTGATTGATTGCTTGGCCAGTCGGGGTGTTCCGCTTCATGACGGTCTTGGCAATAATTAATTAAGTTTTGTAATTCCAAGACCCGAGTAGAGCTGCACTGACACATTACAGTTATTGACCTGCTTGCCCTTCTAATGGGAGTTTGTATCTTTCTATCTCCAGGCTACTGCACAAAACATATTATAAGGTTCCACTGTTTAAGTATAGCAATGCAAGAAGGTTTTGATTTTTGAGTGCTGTACCGTGATTTTTCATTGTAAACTAGAGTTATAAACCTTTTTGGTGCAGTGACTGAACCTTCTAAGAATCCGAGACACTGGCCAACACAGAGAGGTATAAATAAATAATGCCAGACTAAAAGAAATATCATGATTGGATTCAACATGAGGTACATGTGCACAATAAAAGGAGATCCAATGCAAGACTGTCAAATATTGAATTTCTGATGCCTAACCGCTCCCAAGAAGGGTTTAATTATTCAAAATGGCTGAAGTAACAAAACGAATCCAAATTGTACATCCTCAGACAGCTTGATGACGCAATACACATACAAAGTCTACCCACACAGCACGGCCAGCGGTAAATATTGAATTAATTTGTTCATTTCTACACTTTTCTTGCCCGATGTCAGTTTACTTTTTGGTGCGTTTCGGGAGTGCGGACAATTTAGAGTCTTCCTAACATGCGCGTTGTTGAAGCCATGACTGACAGTCGGTCACTGGTTCACTCGTCTGACTTCCTTTCAAGGCAGCGTGGGTTCAGTTCCCACTCAGTGTGAATGTGAGCGTGAGCGCTTGTCTGTCTCTATAAGAACCCCGTGAAGGACTGGAAATCAGTCGAGGGATGTTGTCTTCCTCCAGTGACCTTGAACAGGACTGCAGGTGTCGAAAAAAAAAATTGGACGGGATAGATGCATGTTTTCAGAATGTGTCGGAAAGTATGGACAGCAACAAAAGTTTGATAAAATCAATATACCTTATTTGGACACGGTCCATTGTTAGAGTTTGGCATGGAACAGAGAAGGTAAAGGCAATGGACAATAGTGCACGAAAGCGGGCCAGACAACGCAGGACTGCATTCAAAAACAAAAATGTATCGTATTTTCCGCGCTATAAGGCCCACCTAAAAGCATTCAATTTTCTCAAAAGCCAACAATGTGCCTTATAACCAATGTGACTTATGTATGAATCAATATTCTGATTTCTGGACATAATATTTGAAATGTTCTGTAGAGAGGTTTGTTCTAGCTGCAGCGGTTGTGAAAGCTCGACATAAATAAAGCTGTATTGTATTGTATTGTATTGTATTGTATTGTATTGTATTGTATTGTATTCCTTTTAGCATAGCTTCATCTAATGGATGCATAGCGTAACCGCAGCCACTACTGCAGCTTCTATTCTATCCGCCTTATAATCCGTTGCGCCCTATGCATGAAAAC